>DWME01009512.1:0-10875 GCA_018244795.1 Parelbella ahira ahira | reverse complement strand
TAAATAGTGAAGATAGCACATCACTTTATCAGCCTGTGTCAAACCACTGCTGGACATGCAGATTCGAGATTGTAGAGCACAGCTATGCCTACTGCACCTACTGCTGCTGACACAGCATACACACATATTAACAAAGACTACCTTGGTCTCCTGTTCTAAGTCAGCCGCCTTCACCCACACCCGGACGCTGTGGGGCAGGTTGCGGGCAGCGTGCGCGATCACAGCGCGGGCGGTGTCACGTGGCTGCAGTCGTGCTGCTTCCAACCAGAGCTCTTCACTGCTTGGGTTCACCTCACAGCCTTTCATTATCAGATTGCGAGCTGATTGGACTTTGCCTGTTGAATACATGTAAATGTGTGAGTACCAAGATAAGAGAACAGTGTAATTACATAACATAACAGAGGGATGAAAAATTTAAAAGACTTCAACAAATTGAACGAAACTGTTAATCAGAAAACATGGTTATTTCACAAATTAATAATTTCTCACAAGCATATTTATGTTGGAAATAAATGCTTGACTTTTCTTATACTGCAGTTAATTATTGGTGTGATAAATTACCTGTTAGTTTTACGATAGGTATACCTATAATTTACGTGGACAGGTAATGCATTTGTTTAAAATATATCATTTTAATATTATGAACTTTTATATAAAACCAAATACTGTATCTCCTACCTGTTACTTCTTCCAATCGGGCACTGGCAATCCAAGCAGGTGGATGGTTTGGATTTGTCTCTCGGACAGATTTGAGTAGCAACCTAGCCTTCTTAATGTCATTGATATCCCCACCATAAGTAGGAATCATTGATTGCAAATCTGTCAGGTAACCCTTTGGATCCACTACTGTCTGCCCAGTCACAGAATCGGACACTTGCGATAATTTGACAGTCATCAAAGTGTTTCTCGCTTGACCAATTTTCCTAAGATCCAGGTCACCTGGAAAATTGAAAAGTTCCTCAATGTCACAATTTTATATCCTTTTATCGTTCAACTGTTGGACATGTATATAGTTCCTTTAAGAATGAGAAGTATCAAAGTCACAGTCAATTTATAAGTTTAATAAAATTGACCCTTGAATAATCTGGATTTTTTAAACTTTACATAGTAGGAGTAATCAGTGATATAAATGAGATAAAAAGGAGTTCGAAAAAGCAACAACAATACCTTACTACAATTATTACATGAAATAGAAAATTGACCATACCTGACGGCGTCAACATTCCTGGTGTCATAACTCCTGGCATCATTGAAGCTAACCCAGAACCAGGATCAATAGAAGATGAGGATTCTCCACCCAAATTTCTGGACAGTACACTATCTGGCAAGGGAGTGAATTTCTCTGCTCTTGGGTTGCGCTGTTTTCTGTTCCTGGCATCACCTACTTCAGGGATGGCTGCCCACTCATCCTCAGAGACTTGTTTTAGTTCTCTTTTTAAATCAGAAAACTGTTGTTGGATTTTTGGTCTGTGGGCATACACAACATTTTTAGTATGAAGTTAAGTGATCACACTGAGTTTTTCCTTTTGGATGAGAGTTACATTTAAACAGGCTACAATATTTCAGTTAAGTTTAATGATTCTTTAAATCATGGAATAAATACTGATATAGATAGGGAAGAAGAATCATGTTATTTAAAGTTGTTGATGTATGGTCTTTAAAGGAATCATGAATAAATGAATAAAAAAAATTAATTAAATGACAAAGAGGTAAACAAAATCAAATATAATATCTTGATTTACAAACTGTTGAACCTTATAATAAGATCGAGTTCAAGATCAAGATCAAAATGAAAATAGTTCTTACCTTTCTTGACGGTATCTTTCCAAGTCCTCCTTGAGTCTTTTCTCTCTATATTCCTTTCTCTTTTCATCCATTCTCTTATCAATTGATTCATATATGGCATCTGCTTCAGCATCATCCTTGTCGTAAGGGTCCTGTGACAGGAAAATAATAACTGGGACATCGATAAAATGATTACCAAGGTAAGTAAGTATGTGACATAAAACTTCTACAGTTTTATTATCAGATGTCTAAGCACCCATGCTTTCAAGATATCCCAGTTCTTAGGTGTACCATTTTAAACTCTATTTATAACTCTAAAAACTGCTTATTTTATTCAAATTGAAAGGCATGAAAATAAAATCAAATATTCTGTATTTGTTTAGATCTACAAGAAAATCTAGAAATAATCAATTACACATTTTTACTTAAAGCATTACCAGGCTGGAATGGAGTGGCGCAACATCAACTGAGTGGATAAGAACTCAGCTAGAAACCCAAGACAAGATATTTATGTAAGTATCTAAGTCTCAATGCTACATGTGGAATCCAATCAATAGATAGTGCACTTACATTTGTCATCACTAATATTATGATTTTCTCTTTCCTACCTTAGAGAACAAGGAGCCACTATATCCAGAAAACTCATCATAGTTAGAGTCGTTCAAGTCTTCGTCGTCATCTTCCTCTTCGTTTTTCTTGCGCTTTGCAGCTGGTGGAGCATGGCGATCATCTCTAACAATAATAATTATTCGTATGAATGAACAAATTGTACAAATGTTAATTATCAAAGGTTATGTATTTTATGAGTACATTTCTTTTGCTTTAGAATAATTTACATAACATCACCCTTGTAATCCCCATAAGGGTAGGCATTAGGAGTGTAGTACACTCCCACATTTCACAAGTTACAATTACATCCTAGAGAATAGGTGGTGAGCCCTATTGCCATACACTAAGCCTTGATCCAGACTTTGAGTCACTATTAGAAATTCTAAATTAGAAAAATCCAATAGTAGCCGACCTGGGATTTGAACGCAGGATCTTCCGATCGGCACTCCACCAACGAGGTAACCAGTAATAATTAGTTCTAATTTAGGTAATTCTAATTGAGATATTCTTTCATATCAAAATTTAATTATAATTTTAGGTGAAAGTTGTTTTTTTTAAGTGTAAAGACTCGAGTGTGAGTGTTTGTGATTGACTCAGGACGCGTCAGTCTAATTGAAGTGGTTTCTTTTGTACTATTTATGAGTTTATCATAGTGACTTGATAATTTAGAAGGGTTAATTGAGCACTTACGAGACATCATTTGCATCCCTCGCTGGACCAATATCAGAACGTGTAGTGAAACCAGTGGCACTGAAAATAAACAATATAAACTTAGTAATCACTTATAAAAAATTTTAGTGTTCTGTACTAATAAGTAAATAAATACAGACCCTCGACCGACACCAGCAACATAACCTAGTGGCGCGGGAATGCCAAGAAAATGCTTTTTATTCTTATTTACAAATGCTTGCGGTGGCACTGACATTATAGATTCAATAAGAATTTAATATTTGAATAAATAACACAAGTTAAGAAAACAGTAAACGTAATTTTGAGATATTCTTTGGCGTTTGCTCTCAAGTTTGACGTTTGTTTTGACACTGTTGTGGCGTTGGGTACATTTATTCAGCCAACAACAGTAGGATTGGAACGGAAATAAAAAATAGGTATACATATTGTAATGGAATTTGGAAGAGGACGAATATATCAAAATCAAAAATAGGTACATAAAATGCGAGAAAATAGTTGTGGTGGTATATTATCAAAAGTAGTTCTTATTTTAATCAATTTCAAACTGGCCTTCCATTAATATACGGTCTTTGATCTTCAAGGAAATTATTGATGACTAAGCATTAATTTAAGTTTTTCGCACTACTTATTTTCCGACAAAATGTAGGATTTAATTTTAATGTAATATATCAAAATTTAAAGAAAGAGTAAAGCAAAGGTCAAATAAATTTATTATCTGTCGTCCGTTGCAAAGAATAATTGAGTAATGTTACTCCGTTGCCTAGCAACTGAATGTTTTCAAATTAATTGATTACACAAATCATAGAATATAGGATTTAGCTTTACTTGTGTTCTAATGGTGCATTTTATTTCTGCAACTATAATTTTTATTTCTTAATAAAAATATGGCGGGGTCGTTAGTAATACATACTCCGGAATTACTTCCTAGCGTAAGTAATAGCAGTAAAGAATTTTTACTTATCGAAAAATCTTGTGAAGATTATAAAGACAGCGACGAGGAAATTAAAATGATATTCAGTGAAATTCAAAAACTTTCAAACGCTGCCGATAGGAAAACTGAAATTAGTAACATGGAAGATGTAGAGTTGATCTTGAAAAAAGCTGAAGACATTGCACAAGAGACTGAAATTTTACTCAAAAACGGCCCAATTTCAACTATATCTAAAACAGTTAACAAAACAGGGGCAATCTCTATACCACAAATAAAAGTGACTGAACCACGTGAAGCAGAGGCTATAATAACAGAAAATAAATGGCAAGGAAACATTAAGGTGAGTGTTTTGGATATGATTACTCACTAATATTAGGATAAATTTAGGAACAGAACAAATGGCACTAAAAACAAATGTTTAGTGTCATTTTTATATTTCGATCATTGTACTTAATTAGTCAAAGTTAAAAAATAATAGTTTGAAATAAAACACTGAAACTAAGCAAATAATTTATTCCATAAAATATCTTATTTTTTATTAACATATGCAACATTGTCTTTATAGAAACATATCACATACTTATAATAAACACTATTAAATGCAGGGTCTAATACTTGCTGTATTGGTTTAAATGGCATGTAACTGTTTTGCGAGGACTCTCAGACCGGCCAGTGATTCTTTAGCAACTGGGATGATGTAGGAAGTAGGAAGAACAAAGCCATAGCGACCAGTATCACTCAATTCTATAGTGTATGTGTATTTGATGCCTTGGCCCTTTGCCCAGTCATCTGAACCGCCAGAGGCTGGATATAAAAGGCCGCTGGATGAACCAACCTGGTATGATGAGCCACCTGCCTGTTGAATGGCCTGTAGGGAAATATTTTTAATTATCATACATAAATAAAATCAAATTTCATCAGATTGATCATTCCTGTTGATTATCTAGGGAATCTGAGCGTATTTTAATGTTCATTGATGATTAGATTATGCCCAATTTGTTCAGAGAACACTTTTAATACCCTAAAGACAACTCGTTTTGCCATTCTCTTATAAAAGTTAAAAGTGACATCATCATTAATGCCATATGAAATAAGCAAAGTACTAATAATAATAGTTAATTATCAACCCAAAAATTATTGTTTACTATTATATTTTGTTTTTTTTTTTATTTTTTCATGCTTTACAATTCTCCAATGGTTGACTGGTGGAGAATGCTACTAGGCATTAAGTTCATTCTTTGATATGTTTGCTTATGGTGTGCAATAGAGTAAAAGTAAATAAATACATAACAAAAATGTAACGTCACACCTATAATTCCTGAAGGGGTAGGCAGAGGAGTGTAGTAGTACACTCCCACATTTCACAAGGTATGTCTACGTCCCATGGAAATAAATAAATAGTTTTTATAGCCTACCTGAGCTATGCTCTTGCCCACATAATCCAGGTCCTTGTGGTCGGGGGGTACAGCATTGTCATAGCCCCATGGGTACAGTAGATACTGACCATAGCTGTGGTATGTCAGGTATGCTGTGAAGTTTGCTGCAGTGGCCTTGATGAAGTCCTGAGGAGTCATAAAGATGATAAATCATATTTTTTTGTCCAGCAACTTTGTATGAGAACTAGATATAGTACCTACATATATTTATCATAGAATGAGGATGAAATATCTGTATGTGCAAAATTGAATTCTATTATTGTTGTTTTCATTTTGTATGTAAAAACATTGTTTAAGGTTTATATTCTATGATAATATAAAAAACATGCATAGAGGCTGTGTTTCAAATGATACATAGCATCAAGAGCTGATACTAGGTGCAAGTAAAAAATGTTAGTTTTAGGCATTAGTTTATTCTTAATGTTGCGTCTTCCATGATATCCAAATCAAAGTTTTTTATCCTTAAAAATGCATATGAACATTAATGAGAATTGTGAGTTACTACTATAATTGCATTAATTGTTCAGCTATCATTCTTAACATCTATCTCAGTGTGTGTTTGCCACTTAACACTGTAGAGCTTAGTTTTTTATGTGGTGTAATAAATTTTACAGTTGCAATTTATCACTTTGTGTACTGACTACTGGCTGGAAATTATGTTGTTAAGAAATTTGTGTTTATAATTGGTTTATCGATTTTTGCAATGTGTCAGTAATGCTGTGTGGAATTTTAGATATGTCAATGCTAAAAGGAATGTTTTTCCATTGTGATGTAGGTATCATAATTTATTGTGATAATTACCTAAGTTTTTATTTCTTGGCAAATAATTAATATTTATAATAAGCAATAGAGATAGAAAAAATAAAGTGTAAAATAAGCAGGCAAATGTTAAAAAATTCCATTGTTTTCATACAGCCAAATACAACATAAATGTAAGATTATAAAGGTACAAAGTGGAATTCATTCATGTTCCAGAGGGCATGATAAGATGTTGGCCGGGTTTGCTATAGTTAGGTAATAATAAGTTGTCCCTTTAGCTTGGGTCCAGAATATGAGCTATAAGATCTAGAGGCGATTAAAAAGAGGCTTCTATGGTCAGGAGCTGCTATAATGGGCGCAGGAATTGTTCACCAAAAGGTAGTAACAATTATATGGAGAGATAAAAAACGTCGCTCTGATTGGTTGGCCACTAACCTGATTCCCCGCTAATTAGTACTGGAGTAGCGTCGTACCATGTGCTTCCAGATTTCCCAAGATTGCGAGACATTTGTATCTTAGCAATGTGACATGAAAAGTTTGCTACCATAACCATTCTAGCCATTCTAGACTTGAAACCATTAGAAACCATTATGGAGAATTTGAAAGGTGGCATAGGTATTCTCAGGTCGTTTTACTTTGATACTTACCGATACGGCTCGTGATTCAGGCTCAGAGAAGGCTCTGCTGCCGCGGTAGATGTCGCTGCATGGATTGCTGGAGGCACCTTTACCTCCCCAGCGATATCTGTTAGAAATATTTAAATTTTTTGTTAGCATGTATATTTTAAAATGTTATCGGTACGATAATTCCGATAGGTACTGGAACAGTCTAGAAGCTTATGGTGGCCCGTATTGACTAGTTTCAGGGCAGGCTGAAAGTAATATATAAATGTAGGGATTATTACAAATGTAGAGTTCCTGGTATTACCCAAAGTTTCTATTAAGATCAGTGCCTATACAGGCTCTTCCTATTCCCACTCCAGGCTTCCTATTTTTCCTCCATAAACGATCGCCGACATGCGTAAATTCGTAGCCGTCAGGGTTTACAACGGGCAGAAAGTACCTTAAATGAATAAAACAGTTTGAAGATTTGTATGTCAAGTAATTTTTGAAACAAATAAAAGGTCAACTGCCCCGGTCGAGTGGTTGCAAGCGCGACTGCTGATCGAGAGGTCTTGGGTTCGATTCCTGGATTGTGCTCTATAGGATTAAGTTAGAATTTCATGTAGTAGCTCGGAATCTGGATCTATATCAGACAATATTCTCACTCTATATTCCACAGTGGGACGTAGAATTTAACAAGCGAATAGAGGAAGTGGATTACACTCATCTTGTTCCTTTCGGGGAATACACGCATGATGATTAAAAAGGACAATAGCCATATTTTATACTTATTTTAACAACTATTTGAAAACCAAAAGGTTTACTAGATTTTCAAATACATTTATTTTATAAGTCTGTTTTTTCGCTATTTGATACTTACCAATCAATATTCTTAACGTCATCTGATTCACCTTCAAAGTTTTCTGCAAATTGATTGATGAAAAACGTAACAGTCGCAGGGCTGATCCACTCGCGGGCGTGTATCCCTCCATCTATGAATATAGCCTTGTTGGTTGGTTTGCCATTAGAAATCCTCAATACCTGTCGATTGTGGTTAATGATTTAATTTTGTATGGAAAAGACATCAGCCTTGTACATAAACAAGTCATTAAATGATATATAATTTGAATTTGTATTTGAAAGATTCAAGATAATTCATTTCAATATGTATAATTCAACATTTATTTCGATATGTATAATTTAACATTTCAATATGTATAATATGTACAATATGTATAACATGTAGTGAAACTTATATCAATTACTAACTTTAAGATCTCGCCCCTCATATGACTTTCCTATGGTTTTTACGCTGATAATTGAAGGATATGCTTTAGCTAGGTAGTCCATAAAGCCATGGATGTCCGCTAGTCTGTGATATTGCTTCCATGTCATGCGATGACCTGCATAAAAACGTTGTATTTCCTTTATAAAAATGTTAAATAATGTCGAACTGTTCCCCATATGTAATCGTTAATATCGAAAAATGACATAAAACATCTCCCTGAGGAACCTCTTAGGGAAAGTGTAACAACTACAATTTATTAAATATCAAAATTATCACGATAAATACTATAAATTTACTCAGATTATGACAAAATCCTACATTACCTCTATTAGTTACAAACGTAAGTAAATGAAAAAATTTAATAATAACAATCAACACAAACATGCAACAAATCCTGTCCAACGTATTAATATTGTATTAACGCAACGTGTGTACTGTGAAGACGTCTATATGAGTTAAAACACGCATGTGCAAACTATTAGAGCCTGTGTCGAACTGAACAACGAACCCCAATTCGCGCTTGGCCAGTACTCCATTGGTAAATCTAGAGAATTGTAACCCATGTAGGCACCTACTATACTTAGACGGCGATTGGAAGCCCTGTAACGCCAAAAATTGTAAGCTCTCGCTGCAACAGAACGACATAGTACCCTGGAATATGGATTTATATTATGTCATTCGTATCGTTCAAGATAACAGTGTACAAACCGTTCCATCCTCTAACACAACCTCGTTCTCGTCTAGCGGTGGATTCTCTTCATCAATTCTTCTCTGTAGATCATCAATTAACACTTCGTAAGTAATATTCTCCCGTTTAAATACTCGCGTTACATTTTCAATAGCGTTAGGTTTGATGAATACATCTATATGTGAATGGCTGCCGGCCCATGTTGATATTACTGAAACATGGGAAAAATAATTAGGATTTAGATCTCTTTATTCTCTATCATTTCACCCTCAATATGTGCACTTACAATTTCTACGTCTTAATCTTCCGATTGTAGCTCGAATATTATTCTTATCCGCTACAACTTTCCATACTTGAGATCCTGTATAGTCAACTTTGTCTTCGAACGCTGTCTTTCCAAGATTCTGTGTTTCCTCGTCATTATCTTGTTCCCTTTCGTTTATAGGGTCTGCTGTTACGAAAGGCTCATCAATTTCTGCTTGTATTTTAGCAGATTCATTGTTAGCGTCAATAGGTTGATTTACGGAGTGACGCGGTGGCCATTCTGCAAAAAAAGCCTTAAGCTTGTGTATAAATGATTTGTAATAGTAAAATATTCAAATATACCACTGTTAAATTGTTTGATTCGAACGTGAGCAATCATGTATTATTATGGAAACTGTGGTATAAATTGTGTTTATACCGTGTGTTACGAACAACAATTACTGTCAGAGGGTGTTTGAGTCAGAGCGTTATTAAAGTTTAGAATAATGGGTTTAATTGATATTATCTGTACACTGTTGTAAAACAAAAGGTTTTGCAAATCTGATTGTATTTACATGCGTCAGGTGTACACAGCTGGTTACAAAGTTTATAAAATTGAATTTTGTACTGCATACCAAATATGGATACTGTCATACAAAATTAGATAATAGCAGCGTGTTGGCTGCGGCCAATATTGAGTGACAAAGAAAGCCAATTGATTTATTGCCATGTGGTGCATAGCATTGAAAGGGTAACACATAACGCATTGATAAGTGGATGGAGGCGATTGTAAATGCACATCGCGTTCCCCATGCGACATCTTTAATGACTTTCTCTGGCCACGGTTTGATTTCCATTTGCAGCTTGCTTTATCTTTGCCAGGCTAACGGTGCTTAGACTGATTTACAGTCTCGTTTTGACATGTTATGATGCTCATAAACCGGTGCGTTTGGCGTTTGTGTTGTTACGTTACAATGATGCACTTATGTATGAGGAAACTAACGCCGTAAAATGTATTAAAAAGTAATTTATTTCTTTTAGGAAATAAATTTAAAAAACGCGATTTGTTTTTAAATTTTCTATTTGTTATACAGCCAGTTCGAGTGTAAGTGTGACTTAGAAACATTTTTCCCCGATTGTATTTTTTTGTCTCGCACGATGCTCATTTCCGTAACATTCGATATTTAATTTAGCTCACGTAGTATCAAGGCGCCGGCGCGTCCTTAATCCTGATTTTGTTGTTCCGGTACATATTAAATTAAATTATCTTATATTGGATAAAGGTACATGGTTGATACAAAACAAGGAAAAGAGGCGATGTTATGAATCATTTTCTTATAACTATTGAATTAACTACTAATAGGTGTGTATATTGTATTGGCACTCGTGAATTAAAAATAATAAAATTGGCTGTCTTTTTTCTCATTTATATTTAGATATTTGAGCAATGATAATTAATGGTTATAACGTACACCAGTAAAATCTTAAAATATTTTGAAGAATTTTTTTTTTATAATAAAGTTCTTCATTCTTAAAACAACTTTATTATAAAAAAAAATGGTTTTTTATAATATTTTATTTCATGTGAAAAACTTATGCGAGAAATCTATTTTTGGAAACAACTTGTGCAATTACAATTGGGTTTAATTTTACCAATTAATGCCCTTTTGAAAATATGATAATATATTCCTTAAACAAGTTTTTTTTTAAATTATGATTTGTATTACACGACAATAACCCGGTAGAATTTTAAAGGAAGGCAGGAAAAACTTTATAAGTAGAAAAAATATTACCTTTGCCGGGCTCGAGATCATTGACGAGCGGCGTGCAGGTGGCGCTGCGAG
>DWME01009511.1:0-10875 GCA_018244795.1 Parelbella ahira ahira | reverse complement strand
TCTAGTGAGGTCTATGAATTTAGAACTGTAGTTTTACCTATTTATTTTTTATCGCATTCGCGTTCATGTTGATGGTCCGTGTATTTGTTTTGTGTTTATTATTTTTAAAGTTTATTGGCACTGCTATCTCTACGTAAGACCATACCCAACTAGAAATAGTGACAAGTTATAAAATATTTTTATGCTGCTATATTACTATAGAGTTAATAGTCTTTGGCGATTTATGCTTGTGTGTATGTATTATATGTCTGTATTCTAAGCTTCTATATAGTGTTTTTTATTGATAAACATAGTGGATATAAAGAAGAGAAATTTTTATCCACAGCATTTATGTTTGACCTAATGTTTTGGCGATATTTCTGTAACTTCACATTCTCATAATACATACAAAAGGAATTAGCCGTAAAGCATACACACATAAGGATAAGACGTCACTTTGATACCTGTCTGTGTTATAAGTTTCGTAAAATAATTTTTTTTTTTTAAGTTTAGGATCAGTTAAAAGTCAAGACTAGATTTCTTGATCAGGAACATGAACTATAATTATAAAAAAATTATAAACAAAGAAAAAAAAAACAATAACTAAACGTTCTGTTGACAGTTATAATAAAAAGTAATTTGTGCTAATGTAATGGCAATACCGAATGAGTTTTGGAATGAATGATTGAATAATTTTGTAGCATTTTAATAACTGATACCTCAATTCCCACGCAGAGGCGAGGCTGGCTACGATAACATAACTATTGCCGCCGCGCTGCGCCAGAACAGCATCGCTCGCAGTGTCTATGAATGAGTAATATGTTTATTCCGAGCTTGTTCCGCCGAGCCATTACACGTTAACAACTTGTCACGTTTGGTGACAAATTTTTCGGTGACATGAAAATTTGTAACTGTACGATAATTATTTGAAAACATAAATATAGAACGGTATCCATAACATAATATTTCTTCACTTCTATATTTGCGCAAAATCATAGGCAGAGGAGTATAATACTTCTAGATTTTACTTATACCTATGTTATATGTATTTCGAATAGAAAGAATTATATCGTGTACTGGGGATGATATAAGCATTTTTACAATATGCAAATTGGTGGAAGTTCTCGCAATGTAAAGGCAATGAACTAATCGATCCGTACTCGTTTAAAAAATTATTTTGAGTATTAAAATACATTTGCATTTGATACCGTGCTGTTACGGACTCCTAAATGTGAATTTACAGTGCAGATAAATGTAACAGTTGCACCAACGTGTTTAATATAAATGGTTTCGTAATTCGAACTTTTGTGCTTTCAATAGTAAAGACAAGATTTTCCACTGCAGTGACAACCTAAAATCTTTAATCGTGTAGAGCTGTAGATGAAATAGTAATATTTGACTCACTTGACTTGCCTTAATATCCTGCGTCCCCGAGATGGGGCAGATGGCGTGCACAGTTACGGGGTAATACTAAGTAGTTGAATTCAATGTATTTAGTCAAAAAAACAAATCATGAGACAATAAAAGTACTGGTCGCTTTATGGTTAATTCCACATACGAACCCATCAAACAGGGTCGCAACAGCGTTAGCACATAAGGCCAGCGGTATGATTGAATTTTTCTGCAGTTAAACTTTAAGTCTGAACATTCTATCGTCTTCATAACTACACTTCGGAACTACAGCATGTTAACCCAAATTAGATTATATTTGGCAATTATAACCCAACCCGCAATTGTCCAGCGTGGCAGACTATGGCCTTAACCTTCTCAATATGAGAGGCGACCCATATTCCAACAGTGGAGTGACAAATGGGTCGATTATTATTATTGGCAATTATAGAGATTAGCACGATACTACTTGAAATGGTTGTCGAATACCAGAGAAATAATGATATAAGGTCACGCCTGTATTTCCCCGAACGAGTTGGAACAGGAGTGTAGTACATTCTTACTATTAATTCGTTATATTGTAGATGCCTCCGCGGTTAAGGGTGAGCCTATTACACACACCAGACACGAATCCAAAGAAATCGTATCAACGAGTGTTTTCATCTCTTTTATAGAGCTGACAAATGTGAACCTCAGGGAACACGCGGGCACTTTTCAGATAAGCTTGGGCAGATTCGTTTGATCTGTTCCATCAACCCTTTACCGACCCTCAAAAAATTAACCGCCCATCCTACCCGCTAAGTTTTTTATAGCTATAACTTGCATATTCTTACTGATCCATTGTAATGTTGTTCGCATTATTTGAACTCAATTTCAATGAGTTGAGTTATTGTATTTTATTAAAGAAATTCGAATCTAGTAATGTTAGTGACCGTGCTTGTATATTACAATCGTTATGAGGGAAATGTCATATTTGGCATGAAGCAAATTGTATATAGTAAGCAAATATACGACAACTTTTGTCATATTGATATCGTGCCTTGTCTAGGATAACGATGTTGCCAAAAGCTGAGGTGTCGTAGCCTATTCAATGTTCCGATGTAGTGTTGGTAGATGCTGTAACCACTTTTAAAATCCTATTACCCATTCCTAATTCTGTTACCCATTCCATATCCTATTACCCATTTCTGTATCATTTAGAACATGTAAGTAGATTTATTTTTAGACAAAAGCTCTGTATGTACAAATAGTACAAAAATGTATTTGAGCAATGACAGAACAAATCGGTCGCCAATAGCTTTGTAAGCCTTTGATCGTCGATGAAATCTCACTGGACGACACCAAATATTTTCATTTCGGTTTTATTGAGTTGGTAAATGCTAGCCTCCAGGGACATACGCCGGCACTTTTTAGATAACAGTCAGACGGACCTTGTGAGCGAACTCTATGAGATAGGCCTTCAATTATATGAGAATTTTATTAAGGTTATATAAGACGAATTGTCTACAATAAAACCAAAGTAGGGCTAAGCTACTTGCATTTCTCTTTATAACTGATTAAAACAATTATTTTTATAGTTATATATAACAGTTTATAGTTTTTATAGTTATATATAACTATCATTTTAGTTGCTATATTCAAAGATATGTGCTTATTCAAAGCTCTGAGGCAATAAAATGCCATTAAATACTTTGAAGAGCTTCATAATGAAGTGGTCCACAATTGAATTATTCAACTAAGCGGTGGTACTTACGTATCCAATTATTTTAGTCGCGGAGATTTCTTTAAAAATTGATAGATTTAGTCGCGAGAGTGAAGGCTTAGGGACTACATTATGCAGTATCACGCGGGGATTGAGTGGGGATTGTTGCCTGAAATAGAATAGGACGACGGCAGTGGAATTAAAAATAATGCATCCTAGATAGTACTATCGATACGGTAACACGAAGTGTGGAAAATATATATTTTTTTATTGTTAAGTATTACTACTTAGCATGACATACCGCATGTACTTCCCCGAAGGGATAGGCAGAGAAGTGGAGTGCTTCAATAAATTAAGCTAAATAACATTTATGTTAGATTTTCAAAACGTTATTGAAAAAGGGCCACCATGCTACTAAATGTGACATGGCAATCGCAGTGAGAGGCCTTTTATTACTACCTTATTTAATTTCAAATAAGTTAAACCCCGTCAATAGACAAGTTATAGGTTACAGTTTTCGAACAGGAATGCCATAAAAAAGTAGTATTATCTACAAAATAGATACAAAATACTACTTTCAAGTTTAGAGTATTTAAAAAAAATAATGAACTTTTATGCACATGTGCAGTTCTATTACGTACTGTAGAACCAAAAATCTTTAGAAACTTTTCGGCCCAAAGACATGACGGCTTTCATTAATGAAAAATATTTAAAAATAATCGGCATGTTTAAGGGATTTAAAAATACTAGTTTTTCAAAATACTACTAAGAATTTCGGGCCTCTCTACTTAAATATCACTATTTTATATCAATGAACTCAGTTTACTTTCGTTGTTAGCGAATACTATCGTTTGAAAACTACTAAATTACTGTATGGTGTACGAACGTAATAGTCACATAAAACATTTTTCCTCTTTTAATGTAGAACTAATTACTGTTATAAATGAATAATAACATGTTATTAAAATAAACCTTAAAGATTATGTTTACGTAATAATTTTAAATAAGTGATAATTAAGTATTTGATGAAATATTGTGTGAGGTTTAATAAAATATATTATTATTGAATCTTGCATGTCATCGACTGTTATTGTAGGGCTCATGACTATTTCATTTTCCCCGCTTAAGAAGTTCTTACTTACATATATATTATATATTCTCATTTCAAAATTGTATATTATACGTATTGTACAATTTTGAGTATGGAATCTGTTTGAATTGTTGTATTTTATATAACTTTTTTTACTTTACGTTTATGACATAAGGTGTGGCGCACTACTACGCTAAGAATTACTAATAAAACTGTTAATTTGATCATTCTAGAAGCGCCTATTAGTAGCAATAACCAGAAAACAACATTAAACGACTGGCTGGTGTTACTTCAAAATTTTAAATATCAGTTTACTTAATCGATTATAATGTTATTTTCTGTTTGTACATAGTATCCTACAAAATTTATTTCCTTGTTTCTTTGCAAAATTGGTAGGTACATAGAATGTGGATGGCATTATGCGGTAACACGGAGGGATTGCAGGGATTGTTGTCTAGAACTAGGTGAAGCGGGGAACCGAGTGCACGAATAAACACCCCCTTAGTAAAAATTAAAACGTAAAAAGAATAAGACGTACAGGTCAATTTTATATCGTCCTAAGCATTATTGTTGCAAATATAAGAATGTTCCTGGTTTATATACAGCAGGCTTCCAATATATTTGCTTCATTAAATGTGTCATAGGTTGAAATAATTTCCCTGGCAATTTTGAAATGCGAAGAATATTAGAATGATGCTAAAAAAGGAGTATTCACATAGAAAATAGAAGTAAAAATTTTTGAAAACTTCCTTTACCTATATTCTTTTTTTAACAGCTATAACAATGCTATAAAAATTCCTGTATAACCTTATAATCGCCTATTAAAGATTAAAGATTAGATTAATAAACTATATTAAACCTTATAATGACGTTCAAAAAGCATCATAAAAAAAAATTCTTTGTAAACTATTTATGTGGAAACCTTAAAGATTTAAATTAAAAAATCATTAGATTAGGTTTATCACGATAATATACTTCTCTACGCTGGTGTCAAGAACTATTTTTATTTTAATTTTTATCTGCATTCTTTTCTTAACACACCAGCCATTTTAGTACTTTAAGTGTGTTTTTCGTTTAATTCCGGTACTCACGCCACTCGATCCTCTGTTTCAGACACCAATCCCCGTCTCTCCCGCGTGATGCTGCATAATGTGCTCAACACCCTCTGTTCACAACTAAATCTGTCAATTTAAAAGAAATCCTTCTCGCGAGCGACAGTTGTGTTCCAAACATATATTTTTACACTTTTGTTTCTTTATAAATTTTCTTAATATCTAAGCATATTCAGGTTATTTTATACTCTTGTATAATGACAACTCCATTGTTCCAAATACTTAATGCTATGTACTTGATTTTAATACGTTTCAATATTTAATTTGTAGCCTGGTTAGGTTGACAAATACTACGTAACACGTAACGTTTCTTCTCGAAGCGGGCGATTCTTTATTATTTGTCCATTTCAATAATATTTAATTCTTCCTATAATTCACAATGTAAAATATATACTGTAAGCCGGAATATTTAAGTGGTTCTTACTAAGCAATTAGGCTTGTACAGAAAAAAATATATGAGGAGATTCGACGAAAAGCAATATCTTCGTTTTTTTATGAATCGGTATCCTATAGTTTACTATAAAATCTGATATTACACATATGATAACATGTGTGAGGTTTAGTTACAAATATTCATATTTTTAGTGAACGCGAACAGAACCACAGGCTTTGTGTGTCCCAATCAAAAGTTCTCCATCATACCTGCGTCACTTGAAAATTGAAAAACTTTTGCAATGCCTTTCTTATGGAAATACTCGTAGTTCGCGTTTACGTTCGAATGAGTTGTCATTGTAGGGATTCTGAGCTGCAGTTTGATTGAAATTATATTATAGTACATAGCTTATTATTATGATCTTTGTTCTCAGCCATCGCTTCACGAGATGGTGCTTTTTAAAACTTTTCAATGTTACCCTATCACTTTGTATAATAGGGTATTTTTTAACTAATTTGACACGTGAAATTTACTGTAAAACGGCATTGAAACAACTCACAACGTGAAAAAGTATATCCACTATAGATTAAGTTATGTTATAAATACCTATATCATATTATTTGCCTATTTTATTAATGTGTATTCTACTTTAAGGTATTAGTCTGTTATTAGTCTCTATTCGCCACTGGAACAGATGTAGGTACGATAAAAAAAAATTTAATCGCTTTGAAAATATTTCAAAATAAAACAGTATTAACCCATTCCGCCTAGCACTGCTTAAATTATGGACTACATATTATGTACGACATTAGTGTAGGTACTTAATTGACAAAAACTAGATAAGTAACTGATGATGGAGCAGCGTTTTTTGCGATCCGTGCTAGTAAATGCAGGCACGATAGCGCGTGTAAATCCGCATGAAATATTGATACAGTTTCGTGTAAACGTGTAACAAATGCGGTAATTTGAGCCACCTGCCGGCGCGCGGCGCCGCGGCCCGCCCGCGCGGCTATGCACCACTGTACCATTGCTTACCTTATGCCGCATTTTTCAATATTTTACATTGATCTTTTTGAAACACCTATATAAAAAGCATTCATATAATTTTTTAAAGGGATCATTGCAATTTTCATCCTCTATTCTATGGTGGTATTTATAACATATAATATAATATTAAAAAATATGTACAATTAGTCAATCGCGAACGTGTACACCCTTCGGAAAAAAACCAGGCATTATGTTATGCTGTGTTCTTTATTCTTGTTTTCGGGTGGATACGGTACCATTCAATGCGCAGTATAATAATATTATTTGTGTTTCTTCAAAAATAAAACAATTAGCAATATTTGTACGATCTTTATTTCTTAGTAGTTCCGCTTTGACAGTGTTGACATAAATCACAATTCATATGCCCGTACATTTCGTGTGATTCAACGACAGTATTTGCTGGTGACACTATAAGCGCATTTACTCAGGTGAATATTAAAAGATTCAGTCTCTTGTCTCTTTAGAAGATTTGTTTTAGTGAATGTTTAACCTCAGTGCGGATTTGTACTCCTTTCGTACTCCATCTAGTCGTCGTCACGTTAATGCGGACAAAAACTTCAAAATTCGTAACTGCACAGTAAACAAAAGCGTTTGCCCTATTTTTAATTCTTTAAGCTTGATTCGACATTGCGGTGTTCTATAAAGATGTTTTAAGCGATCGATTCTTGTATTGTGACGGAGGAAGAAATATTTTGACTCAATGAAATTAATAAAACTTTAAATTGATCAATAGACGTGAAATTTCTTGCAACGTATGGAGTGGTCGTCTTGCTAAAAAGCATTCATTACAGGTATACTTTACCGTAGCCTGATAAAGATAATAAAAAACTGATAAGGATACTGATGAATTATGTTAAAACACATAATTGTTATATAAATTCTTATAAAATTTATATTTGGAGTAAATAAAGCATACAGCGCTATAAATTAAGTCCGCTAAGTTTAATACAGGAGGGTTTATTGCGAGTCTTTTTTATTAAATTTCATTTCATGAGCTTTTACGGCTACCTGCATATTTCTACACTTAATGAGTTAATGTTTCTTGTTTGCCGCGTTACGTTTAGGTGCTGACGATATTTCATTTTCCCCGAGAAGTGGTAATTGGAAACAGTTGTTACAGTCGAAGATTATTGCTTATCACAATGTTTGACCGTGCGCAAGTGTTAGCTTAGGACGGCTGATTTCCAAAATGTGTCTGCCCTTGTTCGCGCTTCCTCCCAACGAGTATGTACCTACTTGTAATACAATTTTCCCCTGAGATCTACATTACGTGTTTTCATATCGGTATTTATATGTGTATTTTCGTTCTTTTCACATAAAATATTGGGTTATTCTTTGGTTTATATATTAATTAGAAGAACGTCAGATATGTTTCATTAATATATAAGTGTCTTTGAAAATCTGGTTATATTGTAAGTTGTACATGCTTACGGCTGCACGCTCCACCTTATTTAATGCTCAATCTAAAGGGGTTTGATTCACAGATTATCATTAAAGCTATGAAACATTGATATGAACCTCATGATGAAATAAGGGAAAGTTTAGAATTTTTAATATGACATAGCAATACATGTGATGTCTTAAATATTCTCGTACAAACGAATGGATTTTAGGACACTAAAGATAATAATTACGAAATTAAATGCAATTTTTCTCGTCTATTTTCCACCAGCAATAATATTCCTAGAAATAAAAATTCATTTTCTCTATCAACTGCGAGTCGGTTAAAGTATTTATACTAGCCACAATAAGTAAATGGGTGGAGTTCACAGAAAAGAGTCCAGTAGTAAGGTTGCAATCATCTAATGAATGCTTCCGGGCAGATAAGCTTCGATTAAATGGTCTCTTTATTGCCAAAGGAGAGGCGCGCCCCCTTTATATGTACATTGAGATATCAGACAGATACACCGAAATAGGTTGAACAGATCCCAATAAAGATTGAATTTATATAATCAATATGAGTAAAAGCAAAATTGTGTCCTAACACACTAATCAAAGTTTATTACATATATCTATACTAAGCTTCAATGCATGCCTCATACATGATGTACATTTAAGGTCGTTTTTCAGTTTTGTCATATCATTGTATATGTAGGTAGGTAAACATAAACAATACGTTGAAATTGTTCAAAGAACTTTCTAGAAAGTGCAGTAAACATATTTTCATCGATTATTATAATTAATAGTACATATAGCTAACGAACAGTTATTTCAACAGTTCATTGATAAAACGTAAGGAATATCAAATTGTAAATAGTTCTTGCTGCTACGGCGGTAGTAGGTAGATTTGGCGATAAGTGCGACAGGTAGGCGGGGGTAGAGGGCGCTTTACAATTTATCGCCTGCATATCCTTTCAGCGGTAGATAATGACCGCAGTAAAACGTTTAAGCACGGAATAACTGCTGGAAGCCGTTATTACAATATTATGAATGGCTCGACCCGAGGCGTCTCGCGAGTCTTTGTGCGCTCTTTGTATAACGACGTGTTGCCTACCGATGCTACAAATTATCTACATTTTATATTTCGCACCACATGTGGTACGTGATACAGATGCGATTAGTTTCAAATATAACATAGCATAGAGGCAGTGATAGACTAGTGGTTAAGAATTCAGCCTCTCACTGAGGGGGTGCTGGGTTCAAATCCATGGCGTGCACCTCTTTATAAAAGTCCGTTTTAAGTTTAAATATCATTTGCTAACGGTGAAGGAAAACATCGTGAGGAAACCTACACACCTTAGAATATATTAAGGAAAAAAATTTTTCTTAGGTGTGTGAAGTCTGCCAACGCGCACTTGGCCAGCGTGGCAGACTATGGCCTTAACCCTCTCAATATGAGAGGAGACCGATATTCCAACAATGGAATGACTAATGGGTCGATTATTATTATTATTATTTTATTATATAACAATAGATACCTGGCAGCACTGTTGCCATCCGCATCTTTCTTATCCTGTATAATGGCGCGCACCAGCAGCTTGAGGACTTCGACATCTTCAAATCTCTGCTGAATATCCAGTAGACGATGACAGCCGCGAATCACGTCTTCAAAGTGGCCAGTGTCCATACTGACTATTACCACGTTTTCCCACAGCTTGAATAGTATGAACATAACATTTAAACGTAGATAGACTAAAACATTTCCATAGATCACCCTAAAGACATGATAAACTCAATAAGCCAAGAGAATATCTCAATATTCAATGGGACGGATAACATAACAGATGAAAAGTGGGAGATTACACTTCTCTGTCTCTTTGGGGAAATACAAATGTTATATTATGTTCATTATGACATAATTAAACAGAATTGTTTGGTCAAAACTGCGTCGCTAGATTAATTTACCTTCCAGTTATCATAGTTGAATTTCAATGCCTCCATGAGGGCTCTATAAGCTCGTTTCTTGTCGCCCTGCTTAATATACACTTTGGCAAGATTATTCCAGGCCTCGAAAGTGTTCGGTTGTAGGTAAGTGTACCGACGGTAGGCCTTCCCTGACAACTCCCAATTCTCTGCATTGAGAGCTGCATATCTACAATTTAATATTATGAAATTATTACCAAGCCAGTACTCTGTTAATGTGTATGACAAATGGTGAACAACTGAGTAGTGAAAGATGAATAGATTAATGAAAGGTACATATATATTTCACACTGTAGAACACTATGGAGTATGGCCTAAGATTAAATAAGTGTGGAGCATACTTGATACCAGCATACTTGCTTCAATGTCATTATTTAAGGTATCCCTACAGTTCAATACATAAGATCTTAAACAAACAACAACAGGTAAATCTTATTGACTTTCTGAAGTATTTTCTCAATTTAAGCAACTTTTACAATCCACATAGTACTTAAACATTTGCTTAGTTCAATAAATTCTTTACACATACCCGAGCCTCAGCCACACAGCCTCTTGAATAGAATTGATCTCCAATGATTTTTCATAATGTGGTATGCATTCCTCAAATTTCTTGTGATCAAACAGAAAGTTGCCCCAGTGGCGTTGTGCTCGACTGCTTTTGAAATTAGAAAACTCCCATGCTTTTTCATAACAACTGATATCCTCTACAACAATAAAACAATATATATTCCCATTTACATGTACTCAGTATTTATGTATAAAAATTATTTCAATGCATAGTACATGATACTGACTTAATTTTATTACAAAACAAGTACAA
>DWME01009510.1:0-10875 GCA_018244795.1 Parelbella ahira ahira | reverse complement strand
CTTTTATAACATTAATACGTGAAGCAAAAATTTTGCACCCCTTTTTACGAAAATTGCGCGGACGCAGGAGTATGAAATTTGGTACACATATGGTTTATATAGAGAAGGAGTGCAGAATGCTAATATTTTGAAAAATTAATGCATAAAAATGCATTAAATTAACCACAAAAACGCATCTACTGCACCTACACATAAATACCACACTATATACACGTTTATCGACGGGTTCGATGTAAAAAGAGGTTATACTTAGTAACAACTTAGTTATTTTAAGCAAGTCTATCTTTTCGATAAAATTAATTATGTCAGCTATGAAAAGTAATCTTTGCATTGGAACAATATTTTTATTACAGCGTTTTCAGGAAAGAATAAGTATACCAAAAACTAACCCATATTAGCCAAAGTGCATAAATAAACTTTAATACATATATACAAATAAATATGTATATGCAGCCAGATGCTGAATGCGACAAGCCGAGGACAGGGCGCGATGGCGCTCATTGGGAGAGGCCTATGTCCAGCAGTGGACTGAGATCTTAAATAAATGAAATGAATTTAAATAAATGAAATTTGTATGAAGTTATTTAAAATGAAAACAGTGCCATATGAATAGTCATAAGTGTTTAACGATGGAAGATCATTTACTTTGTTTATAGTGACTATATAAATGTATTTAAAAAACCAGTGCTATAAATTTTATTATGTTCACACACAACTTAACTAAGAATTATAAAAATTGCTTGTTTACGTTACATATAATATGTTATATTCGTGATTTTATTACTAATAGCGTGTACGCGAGAGCAATAATGCCGCAGTGTGCTGGCGTCCAGCACATACGAGTACATCCTGTTGTTGTCTGATAAGTGCATATACGCTGTTACATTTTAATCTTACGTTTTGTTCACTTCGCAACGTAAACAGTACGATTATATTTTTCTTCGTTTTAAATTTGGATAACATTCATGACATCATTTATTAACAAATGAAATACATTTATTAAAAAGTTACCAACGTAGTATGTTTCATAAACAAATATAGATAGATTATTTCCTCGTAATTACGGCACACCTGTTGGTCCAGTGATTAGTAGCATTGATTGCTGAGCAGAGAATTGTGGGTTCGATATCAACTTAGCGCAAGCATTTGTGTGATTATCACGAATTAATACTTCGTTTCTAAATGGAAAATACAATGTTTAACAGCAGTCTGAACCGTAGCAGAGGGTTAAGAATTAGGGTTAAGAATTCAAAGGGGATATCTACTACAGGTCATTTATAAAGGTGCCCTCAAGAATTATTATTATGATTATAGAGAATTTCATTATACCAGAATTAAAACAACTGAAAAAACATATTTTTCTATTCTATACCTAGATGGGTCATAATTAATTATAATTATCATCATAATCGGTCCGTTTCCGTCTACTGCCCGACATATTCCTGTCCAACAGCACACCACCGAGCTACGTCTTCATCTCTATATAAATAAATAACAGTTTTTTAGTTGATATAAAAATGAAACAAATCAACATTGTATTCTAGAGAGAGCGCGGGCCGGCGACCGGCTGGTTCGTGAGGCAAAAAAGATCCAAACGAAAAAGTCTTGCGAACACAACATGTGATGGAATTTCCGTCGTCTTGAGAACAGAATACGCCAATACTACGTAATTACTTAATTAATAGTATTTCTTAGTTACTAAAGTCATATTATACAGTTTATGAAGCATTGTCTCATGAGTGAAAACGATTTTTTTTTGCACGCAAAATAAATTTGACACGGAAACAATATTTATCTCACGAAATAAATTTTAGTGGTTTTATAATAAATTCCATTCAAAAATAACAATCTTCATCCCTATAATATTATATATTTACTTCTGATCTCTTAATACAACGTAAGGGAGGTCAATAACACAGATACTTGGCAACGTAAGTAAATAGGATTAAAACTTTAAACGACACAAAGTCCAACTTTACGGTCATTTGCATGCTTGACCCACGAGAAATAGTGGGAGGCTGTGGGTGGGTAGAGCGTAGCTGAACCGGCCTTGTACCACCGCTACCTACCTACCTCTACATCTACCTCTATCCGATAAAGTTACCTCTCATAAGGATCAACACTTATTGTTAGTTCAAATCAAAGTAAAATATGTTTGTTATTATGATATTGTCTTGTAATATTATTTAGAGTCAAGGAAGTTTATGTATAACCCGAAAAGCTGTAAATAAGACAATACTAGTAATAATAATAATAATAATATGTAGACGTGATGATATTAATTAATATATTTATTTATTAAAAAGGGCCCACAAAAACAAAGTATTTGAAGTTATATCCTAATCAAGACAACATAATAATAATAGAAGCTGATAATAAATATAATATACAAAATGTGGCCTTATCACGTTAGTTAAGCATGACAATGTAGTAACAGTAAATAGTAAGGGTACATAGTATCACTTTATTGTATCAATTTTCATTAGCATTTCAGTTCTGTTTTCAAGATAATTTAATACATTAACGAATTAATACTATTTTGATCCTTATGTAGTTCAGCATTGACTCCTTCATCGTTCCAATAGTGGGTGCGGGTTACCTCTCAGAATGAGAAGTCTTCAAAGGACATAGCCTGCCACGCAAGCCAACTACAGGTTGGCAGACTTCACATACCTTAGAGAACACTATGAGGAACTCCCAAGATGTACATATTTCTGATGCGATGTTTTCCTCATCGTGAGACGAGATATCACTGTCTGTTAGACTCATATAAATAAACACATTGCGTGAACAGTACTAACGTTGATTGAAAAAGACGTCATGGAGTCATGACAGACTTAAGGCAGTTGTAGACGAGACAGGAAACCTAACAAATGCGAAGACTTATGAGCATTGAGTATCTTATTAACGTTATTGCTCACATATGGACGTACGTGATACGGACATATGGATACACAGATAACATTAACAATTGATAAACACAAAACAGTAAACAAAACCATTATGCAATTAATAATCTTATGGGTTTATTGAAAAGACTTTAAAGCTTTTTTGATTATTATTATATTACGTCAAGCTGGGTCCCTTACAGTGTAGGTAGAGAGAACGGAATGCCAAATATCTCGATTCTTACACACCTGACCCGCTTCTCCTACATAAAGCTTAAACTATCGAAGCTAAGTTATAAAAAAGCTCTTTAATAATCTGCATATACAATAAATAATCGTTACTCCGTGTCAATGACTCGTATAATACACGCCGAACTTTCTAATACATTTTAAACAAATGAAAAGAATGATCTGATCGCAATAACTTTCAATCTTAGGCAACCGTCTACGCACCTCTGTTCACCTGTTTAGCATCCAATATGCACTCTATCAATTTCACTATTCACTAAACTCGACGTAATCATTGGCGAATTCACTCGATGAATCACATGTACGGTGTAACATTTGGGAGATTTTGTATATTAATAGTCCTGTATGTCACACTCAGCGGGGGCCGCAACGGATTTTTAACGGTAATACTGTGACGTCAGAGCGGCGGCACGTACGCTCGGCGCGGTGGTCGCGGCGGGTCTGACTGGTGCGTGTCGCCCTGGTGTGCTCCATACAGCCTGACATGACACGACCTAGTGGGAACTGGGTGAAGCGAACGGCGCGAGGCCTGCCTACCTGCCCGAATGAATGAATTCTTTAAACCGCTGCCCGGTAACTAAGGAACAACGGCCAACAAGACAGTACTAATGATCAATGTAATCCTGAAAAGGGATTATTGGAGGAGTGAAATGGGTGAGCTATTTAAGGTAGGCTTTAGTATTGTGATTAAAACAATACGTTTTCTAGGAAGCTAAATGGGCTGTTCTTATAGATGGTAAATTTTAAGTGAGTGACCGGTGATGGTTGCTTAGAACAAATTTGTAATAATATCTGTGCATAGTCTTTACCTATTGAAAATATACAATATATTTAGAAGTTTTAAAACGGTGTATTTTTAGTCCAATAATCCGGATGACCTTAAAATTGTAATTAATCTAAATGATTATTATTAAAACGTGATTTTAACTTAAAGCGTGAAAATTTATACTACTTACCTAAGACTTAAAATTTCGTTGTATCTTAACGATTTTTTAACGTTAACAGTTTGTGATTGGCTAGATAATTAGTTTAGTAATTAGTCATAGTGTTGATATCTGTCATGTACCTCGGTTAAAATATTTGTGTGTTGGGCACAATTGTTTGTTCCGTGTCAGTCTTATCAGGTGATTGGTTACTACAGCGCAGGCTTTGCCTTGTTTGAAATGACCTAACATATTTATTAATGTTATTTACACGACAAAACGAAACTGCACGACCTTTATAAAGAGGTCAGCTACCAATGTTTGATCACATTACTTATTATCTGACAAATGACTGGTTTAATTTCAACAATTTTATGTTTATAAATAACTTAAGTAACTACTGTCCTTGAAGCACGACCAGTAGGTACCCACTATGAGCACGCAAGAGCGACCGGTGGACTCGAGCAATTACCTGCGGAATGCAGGCCGCTCGTGCTGCTGAAGAAATATGTGTATACGTTTCATCACGTCTCTACATAGACAATTTGTATGGTAGAGTCGATAGAGCCGGTGATTAATGATGACGAATAACGTAGCTTTTAGTATGCTTTTTTAGCTCATTACGTATGTGTACACTATGTGTTTAGAGTCGATAGAACTAAATATTTTTCCGTTTCGAGGACGTTCTTACATCCACTATATAGCTACGCTGGTGCATGTAATGTCATTTTATTTTCTATTGATGTTCATAGGAATTTATTTTATTTCATCGCATTTCTATGTACTGCTTGTTTGGTAAGTATCGAAGAGTTTTTGCCATACCTATTTATATTACACTATTTTTAACTAAAGTATCAGTGTAACGGTTCAAATACTACCTACATTACGTTACTGCATATACATACATATATACGTCACAGATTACATTTAGTTTCCATAATTTTCATGGGCTCCGCTGACCACATAACACCAAGTAGCTAGAACACTCATTTTATGCCTTTATGACATGACAAAAAAAAATAGAAATTTTTAGAAAAAATTAAAATTTTAGCAACATATCTTTTTCTTATTATTAAAATATATAACTGGATCTAGCAAATAAACTATAGATTTATACACAGCCGCTTTTAGAAATCGGACAACAGTGCGTTTACGATAAATAAAGCTTTTTGCTCTTGCTTCGTGATACTAAAAAATTGTAAATGCTATGTACGACTCTCTAGCAACATGAAAACCTGGGAATATATCAGTAAATTATGCGAAGCATTCAACATTCGGGTTAGAACAATTTTATGACACCTCAAATTTTTTCACATACACATACAGATGTGCTGCCAGATTTAAAGTCGTCAAAATACAACCCTTTACCCCAATGTATCGCTAGCATTAAAGGAGAGTTCTATTCATGCCTTTTTTAAATAACCTAACATCGTCATTTCTAATCATAAATGCTTTGATAACGATATGAATACGATTAAACGCGTGTCTTAAAGTCGTGCTATTAAGACTGAAAAAAAAATATGACAAACTACGTACAATTCGCAACAGTTAACTAAGCACCTTGTCATGATGACGTGATAAACGTACAAGGTAAGAGCGATAGGCATTGGTAGGCACAGACAGTTGACGCGAAGGGAAGCGCATTCCTTGCAAGTGTCAAGTCGATTTCTGCGTGTTGTACGCTTGTGGTGAAACTTAAATTCTACTTTGGTTACTTACGTACTGTTTGTTTTGCGGTCGCCGGCTTACCCACGTATTGCGATTCTTAATGTTAGTATACATTGCAGACCGCATTTATCGGTATGGACAAAAAAAAATAAGCAATTTGATAGTTAAATAATTGACAGATTTCTAAGATTCAGTTTCTACTTTTTGTGATATCCAGATTCCAAGTCACTTCTAGAAATTCTAAAATAGAAAAATCCAATAGCACCCAGGATTTGAACCCAGGACCTCCCGATTGGCAGTCGCGCTTTGCAACCACTCGACCAACGGGGCAATCTATAATAGAGCAATAAATAAACAAAAATATAGATTTTTTTCTAAAATGTTTATAAACACACTAAAAACAAACCATTTGAAATTGGAAAGAGGAGTGCTCGCCGAGGACGAATACTTGAGTTTTTGGTCACGGTCAGATTATTTAGTAACTGACTGACCTCAGCTCGAGGTGTGATGTGGAACAAGAGTCAGCGCTATTGGTGTAACAGAAATTTATATTAAGATTTTGTTGTAAGAATTGATGATAGTACAAAATAGTTCAAATTTTAATTTAAATTTTTACTTGAATTTAGTCAAAATTTAAGAAACAATTGAATGTATTTTTAAATATTTTTTTTTCAATTCCATTAAGTCTTGTGAAAAAACATCGTATTTCATTCACATAAAAACTTATAATAAGGCGGCGTGTACAAAGGAACAATAGCAATTTTATTTGTATAGGATTAAGAAATAGTCGTCAGTTTCACTGTGTATATGCATTTTGTATGCATTTATCATGTTGCATCAAGTGATGCATGAACAAGTGTGAATATGTGCGGTTAAATCGAGCAGAGCCATTAGCGGGTAATTGGCTTTTGCTAATTATCTTAACGCAGCGGTGTGCGTGTCGTGATGCAGAGAGACGAAACTCGAGTGGAATAAACTCGAAGATAAAGAGAGATACGTAAAAAAATATGAAAGAAATATAAATTTGGAAGAATTATAAAGAGACATGTCTAAACAGGGTGTTATATTAATTTTTACTATCGAAAAAGTTGTACTAACGCATACCTATGTATATACATGTATCCATACTTACTTGTATGTTATATCAATTTGTTTCGGGCAAATGTTTATAACTGAAATAAACAACTATAGTACAAAGTCTCTCTTATTTTGGTTATTGGCCGTGTCTGAGTTGTCCGAAAACTTCACCATTACTATTATTTAACACATTTTTATATATGTATTTGAAGACTATGCAAAATAAGTGAGTGTAGAGTAATATGATTTAAATAAACAGACAGTCCGTGCACCTTTTGGTGTACATGTATGTACGTATGTAGATTGTGAGCTAACGAGGCATAGATGTAAGTGTGTTTAATTACGAAACCGCGCGGTGTCTTCGAGCAGAACCGCGTTGATTATTGACACCTGCTCGCCGCGTTACGCGCTCTTCCATATAGGGTTACTGTTTAGGAAGCCTCGCTATGGAAACCTTACGTTTCCTTCCTCGCCCATCTCGATTACGACGGTTACGTGTATTGAAAACTTATTATGTCCTGGTACTTACGCGAGGGCATACACGTTATACATTCGCTATCATCTTCTAACAAATACGTAACACGTTCTTTTCCGTCTTGAACCTTTTAGTATTTTTTTGTTCTATTATCAATGTTCACCATCACCAAAAGTTGACTGGGAGAGAATGTCACTAGGCATTAAGTCTGCCTTTTGTTAAACTTACCTGGTTTTGTAAGTGTTACAATTAAGAATAATTAAATAAAAAATAAAACAGAAACCGTTTTCTATATTTCATGTTGTCGAAAATAATGACCTATGACTCACGACTAATCGGCATTATTAACCCCTTGTATCGTTCCACAGATAGATGATACATGTTTCTCCTCAGAATGCGAAGGGTTAAAGCCATAGCCTTCTTGTTAGCACGTCATCGACTCGGGTCACAACCGATCTCTACGCACATTGTCTCGCACGAGGTCCCTGACCCGTTCGCAAATCGATTTAACACTAATTGGACACAAGTTAATGCGTTAAATTATAATTATCTAACACCGCAGCCGCAGCGGCTCATTTGTTTCGACTTGTAGAATATGAATCGTTCGATTCGTCAATCATATTCTAACAGCCTCGTTTGTTCGTTATGGAAACATAAATATATGGAGGTGATAGGTGAGATTGGTCGATAAGTGAGATATATGGTACTTGGTACCGTCTACCCTGTAATGGACGTGCCTTGTACATATAGTTGAAATTTTATTGTTGTTTAGTTATGGTAACGAAGCGTCGGTACCAGTCAACAAGTAAACCTAAATGCTATCCACACCGTTGGGACAAAAACATATGTGTAGATATTGCTAGACGCTAAAGAACTGTACAACAAAACGGTCTAATAACGGTCGGCGAATGACCGTTCTATATTTGTAATTATTACGGACCATCTGTCCACAGAGCAAAAACAACAGTAGGATAGACAATCTCTGGACAATAATTGAATAGCTGTTTTCATCTGTCGTTTGAACAATAACAGTGTCTGTGGCAGCGTTTATTCTTTGATGTATTGCAAACGGTGTGTCTTATACCTATACGATTCCACGTATTGCACGACACTTCACGATGTACGTGATGTACATTTGTTGTAAATAATTAATTTAAAGCTTGACGTCACAGGTTTTTCTACGACTGAAGGAGGGTGTTCAACTAAGACGGTCACACTGGTACATATCGACACAAGTAAAAGAATAATAATAAACAACAATGCTTTACATCTCGAGAAGATCGAATTATAAAAAAATATTATTATTAATAATATTATAACTTAATTGACCTATTTTCGGATTCCGTGTTGAGCTTGTCGTCAAGACATTAGACAAATACATAGTATTCTTAGAGAAAACCGAATGAATAGTTTATCCACTCTAGAGTCAGGATTTAATGTGTGTAAACAGTCAAGGTGAAAAATTTAAAAAAAACGGCTTGTTTAAAACAAGGAAATAACGAATAAAATTGCAAACTATCAGAAATTTATAAAAAAACATAGGCGAAGGCATAATACATTACAAATTACCAACACGCCCAACCTCTTTGGAATGTATTTTATTTATAGAGTACATCATCATCAGCCTACTCAATTCCACTGCTGGAGATAGGCATCTCATAGAGTACATATATGTGAATTTATTTTAGTTATAGAGTTTATATGTATCCATATTTTCCGTAAAGTGAAACTCTTTATGGACCTATTATGGACATGAACCGAGGACAGGGTGTGTTACCGCGGGTCGGTTGTTTGTCTAGACATTGACTCTATAGGCTTAGACTTTTCACTGCGGCATTAATTAGCAAACAGACCTCCATCTAAAGACTAAGAGGAAACAGATACAAAAAGCTGTCTTCACGTCAAAAGCTTCTCAAAGTGTTGTAGTTGTTCTTGTGTTGTTTTAAACGTGCAATATTACTTCGTACTATGTACAAATGATATAAATTATAAGTGAACAGAGACGTACTACAAACAAGTATCCACATTGAAAAAACGCCTTATTCTTTCATAGTGTAAATCCAATGGTAAAATGTAACTAAAGCGATCGGTATAATACTTTTTGTAGCATAAGACGACTAAAGAAGTTATTTTTATTAATCAAAAACTATTAATACGTACAGTTAAGTCATCGTCTATATAATTAAAATCGATTTTGTTATCGATTACACAACAGACGTGAGCGTAGCAATTGATATTAATAAGTGTACTATCTCTAAAGCAGGTTTTTTGGAAACAGAATACCATTTTATTTCTTGTATCCACGTTGTTACTTTCCGTCGTGCATTAAAGTAATTTAAAAAAACTTATGGAATTTGCACGGCTTCAAAGTGAAATCTTTAATATATATAATTTAACAAGTTTCCTGCCAGTGCTAGCCAATTTATCAACAACAAAAAGGAAACTTACCAAACAAATAAAATAAATAATTAGCGGTTACATTGTTAACTTTAAGCTTTCATGCGATTTTATAAATTATAATCCATTTGTTCAGCGTTTTACAAAATGCATTATGAATTTAAATAAACCAAAAACATATTATAGCAAATTATCTCCTCGACAGACAAAGTCTATTGGAATGTCATGGATAGAGGTACTATAGACCGAAAGAGAACAGCCGGACGAAAAATCGGTAAAACACGCAATTCCGATCGTTAAGTAAGCATTATCTTTAACTGCAGTTGAAATAAATATTAATAACAATAATTTACACGTTGTTAATAAACATTTGAGTGAACGCATTTCATTCAGCATGCCAGCAGTAACAGACATTTTCGCTCTCATTCGGAAACTTTTTGGAAATACAAACAGATACAGTACACGGTTGCGATTTCACGCGTATACTTGAGTGGACCATCTCTGTCCTCAGGAGCTACGATACGTTTATAACTAACTTCGAATAGGGCAAATTCTTAGTAACATTTACCGCACTCGTATTTATAATTACAAGCCAGACCAATCACATCAGCGATCCCCGTTCCAGCTTTAATGTCACCAATTGAACGCTCAATAATGGTCTTATTAACAATTTATGTCTTCTTCGATCAGGTTACGAAGATCGTAAGTTTAATTGCCAATTACCATACCATTATGTGCAATGGAAACCTGATGGCTAAACTAGTTTGCGCTATGCAGCGGGTACAGGTGCAGTTTAAGGTATTAGGGAACAGGAGAAAGCCGGGGTCGTCGGACGTGTGATGCTTCCACTCGCCCTTTTCATGAAACAGTCGCTGTATAAATTGAGCCCATGAGAACCTAGCTCGCACGTTTAACATGTGGAATGAGCTTCCATCTGAGGTTTTCCTGGAGCACTTTGATATGGAGTTTTTTGAGAAAAGCTCAAAGAGAGTTCTCCATCAAAGCCGACAAAGCATTGGCCACTCCTCATGTGTTACCAATGTTGATAGGCAACTATGGCGAACTATCTATATGTATCTAGTTTATCAGCAGTCTGATTACCATTGAACAAACTCTGCCGAGTTTAGGTACAGATGACCGCTCGACAGACCGTTAAGTTTCTAGAAGTTTCTAGTAACGAATCTTCAATGGGAAGTTA
>DWME01009509.1:0-10875 GCA_018244795.1 Parelbella ahira ahira | reverse complement strand
GCATTTTGCTAAAAGTAACATCTTACAACCCTAACATAAATTATTTGTCATCTAGCCTGCAGCAACAGAAGTCACACAAATTTTACAGTAATTTAAATTATGCATGTAATAAAAACATTCCAAAATGTACCTTTTTTGTAGTAAATAAAGAGTATTGATAGTATTTATTATTATTATTTTCCAAATAATCAGAAAGTTAAAATTATTTGATGGCACGTCAATGACCCTATTAAACATTCTTTAGAAAAAATGGCACGTTGATGCATAAAGGTTCGCCTACCCTGATCTACACTATAATTAGGGACACGTAAATAATCCAGACAAACGTACATATATACGTACGTATATCTTGAATAAAAATGTAGCGCTTTACATGTTATTGACAATAATCGCTCTTTACATATGTATAATTACACATTTTAATATCATATTATGTACTCATATATCAGTAAACATTAACGTTATCCATGATGCCGTTTAGGATGTGTAAAACCCTTCAAGCTGCGCTTCAACAGCGTAGTAAATGACCGATAGTCTTAACAGTTCTCATTCAGGAATTAGACCAGTGTCTGACAGTGAACCTATGAAAAGTCAGATGATGATGTCATACAGAAGAAATGCCATTCAATCAAACTTACTAGGTTTCCAGTTATGGCGTTATTTTTATTTACAGCACCACGTCTTAGCGTATTACGTATCGACTCTAGGTACATGACATATACATATTAATGTAGGTACTTATATAAGTAATGTTATTATAAACATTAAATAAGAACATTATTAACGATAAACTATAATTAATTTAATTTGCAATCCACTATGTATTTTTTCTGTTATTCTTGTAATATAAGAGAAATCTAAATTCACATGACAAAATCGTCGAATCAATATCCAAAGCAAATATAAAATATCGATAGTTTTTGAATTAATGCAATGTTGTAATAATATCTACTATGATGCGGAAATTATAATGATATATAATGGTTCTAATCCGTTGTGAAATATTCATCTTCAACTGCAGGATATTAGAGAACCATTAATGTCATACTGACACAGCTGGAAGTTTTATTCATTAGATCATCGCGTTTTTTCATACTAATGCATGTTTTGATCTATTTTTTATTGGGTACGTACATAAACGGTATTGAGGTGAACACGTAGTGTAGAACCGACATCGCTACTTAACCACAACATTATTTCCGTAGTATTCAACATGTTGAAGGTACCATCTACTAACAACAACGGATGTTGCATTAACTTGATAGTTTTTTATACGAGGTTTTACGGAATGCAGCATGACCGAGGAAATACTTCACGAGTAATATGTTTACGTGTTAATATGTTCTGGTTAATAGACCTCTGTACTGTGAACGCATAGGTATTAAATTTATACGTTCTATAGAAATATATATCAAACATATCAAAGCGTCAACAGCATTGTAACATTATCTGTGTATAAGATTTTAGACATGATTTTTTTTACAGCCACACATACATATCTTCACGCCAGGTCCCTTACTGGGTAGGCAGAGAGCACGGAGTGCCAAATATCCCTAACCTTACCTACCTGCCGTGCTTCTTCCACATTCAACAATCTATTCATACATACACGCCGGTTTTGGAGACTTCTAACCCCCCCATCGGATAGAACACGAACTATTTGGTCGAGATAGGTGAGCCCTTGTCTCCCTATTTTTTTTTTCTAATTTAGAATTTCTAGCAGTAACTCGGAGTCTGGCATGAGGCTCACCACCTATCCCGTGGGCCGTAAAAGTAACTGGTGAAACGTGGGAGTGTACTACACTCCTCTGCCTACCCCTTCGGGGATTACAGGTGTGATGTTACGTTTTTTTATGAAGTTCTAGTTTTGTCTATTTCTCTACATTAATAACTCGGAGAATATGCAGTTGCTTGATGTAAAGGCTTTAACGGAAATTACGTACCATATATATATATCACATAATAAAAGTAATCCAACATTACGCACTGCCTATGTGCTTTTAATTGCCTACAAACTCCATAGTGAGTAACATTCAGATAAAATGTAAAGTTAGGAAATCGCCTCCTATCGACTACAATGTAGAATTAAAATTTTTGCACGAGTTAAGAAAAGGGTTATCTTGAACTGAACTCATAGATGACAATGGTTTTACGTCGTTTTAAGAACGTCATAGTCATATGCTTAATACGGATAATACCTAATATAATGATAAAATCAGTACAGGAAAATATGCATGTTTGTATGTTACGTAGATTTCAAAGAACAGTGTTTATTTTTATTATTATATGTTTATTTGCACGTGAATCTAAAACGAAGTTGAACGCAAGAACCACAAATTTAATATAAATGCAATATAGTGGAATTTTTTGAATGTTCGATCTATTCCAATTAAAAAAAATAATAATTTACAAATCTATAAAATAGAATATCTATTTTGATAAATAAGATCTCTGTGAAAAAGAGCATATTCTACATATGAACATAATAATATGACTCTACCTATGTGGTTAATTAAATGAGCTTTCACATGTACGTGTACAATATTCGTGAAATTCATACGCAATACAATTAGCTCTAAACGTGTAGATGAACAAAAAACTGGTATCGAAAACCATCGCAATACACATTATAACGACTCGAAACTAATTACGAAATCAAAGCAATCTATAATGAACTTTTCCTGCTACCGGTGTTCCCGCCATTTAATTAGTGAATTTGCGTCGTAACAAACTGCTTAACAAGCCATAAAACATGCGGATTATTGAAAAAGAACCACAAAAAAAAAATTAAAACAAAATGGCCGACATTACCTGCGCGCGCCACTCTACCTTAAGGATATTTTAGGAACATTTATAAAGAATGAGCTTGGCGTCCAACAGATAAAAGCCTGTTGTAGACACGAGTAAGACAAAAGGAGGCTGTGCTGTAGTTTATTTTTTATTGTAATCGTCCACTTTCGACGTTCTGCCGCGTTGTATATAACTTTGAGATTTATATAATTAGATGAAAGTGTCCTTACTTTTATTACACAATATATGATACACGAACTAAATATTTATCTTACGTTTGTTCATTTTCAACGTTTTATGCCGAAATAAAGGACATATCGTCTTCATTTTCGAGCAACTCAAATACAAAGATAGTTAATTGTTTTCCACTAAAAAATCCTTATGGCAAAATAAGGCTCGCTCCCACAATGCGATTCGCGTTTAGATTTCGCTCGGAATCTTCGAAAGCAAAAAAGCTCCTTTGTAGTGAGCGTGTGAACACAAGCGAGCCCTTTGTTCGCTGACGATGTCAAAAGTGCATCTGTCGGGATCATTTTAATTTCAGAACTGAATACCCCCTACACCTCCCTATCTCTGTCACACAATCTTCGACAAATCTTTCGCTAAATCTCCATTCGACGAGAGTACTGAAACATGTTACACTTCCCTACGCCACGTTAGTCAAAATGTATAAATATCCATAAACAATAAGAGCTACCAGTAGGCCATGTGGTTTTATACTACATACGTACTTACACACTAAGTAAGACGTTTCTAAAATATAATGCAAGGATCAAAGTACACTACATAATTCACTAAGAATAGTAAGGACATTTGACACTAAACGGTTCCAAACTTGTTTTTACTACGCGGCAACCAGTTACTATTTAGTAATAGTAAGAATTTTTCAAGCCCAGAAAATTCCAAATGTAGAAAATACACAACTTATAATAACAGTTCATGTTATATGAATACGTTTTGAAGGATTTGATCATGAGATAAAATATTCCTTTGCGTCTGCATGGCCTGAAGGTTTAAACTTGGGGTGAACATGCCAAGTATCTTTTACATTACCATGTGAATCGCTTCTCAAAATCGCAAGCGACTGGATGCATATCTCCAGGCAAAAATCCATTCTTGGCATAACATTTATATTCTCTTGCGCATCTCTTGAAATAGTTTTTTTCATAACGGCCGGGTACTTTGCAAGGGTTTGCTCTGTATTTTAATGTACAGATTTAGTAAACGTAAAATTACATGATATTAGAAAAAAAAAAATCGTTTATCCTTTTTTATTTCATTTCGGTAGTTTTTTTTATAATAGTTCTTAATTAATATAAATGTTATTAAAACTTACTGGGTAGACAAAATGTGTTGTAACATGCTACAAGTGTGATTTAACAAACTTATTATGATGTAGAGAATTTACTCAAATAGGCCAATCTAAAAATAGAATCTCGTAGTTATTATCTATATACCTACATTAAATATAAATTAATAATTTTAAATGCAACGTAATATTAGAATCGATTAAAAAAAGGCCAACATATAAGATCAAAATCGATATTACATCGCAACCATCGCGTTCTAACAAAAAGCAATGACTTTACTCGATAGGTATCGATATCTGAACAACGTGATCGATTGATGAGAATAAAGACTAACCGATGTTCAACTTATTGATATGATTTAGATGAGCGGTCGGAGGTAAAAGACGGTACGGCCATTTGATTTCTCAGCTTCTCCCGCACTACGAAACATCATATAATATTAACAGTCCATGCTTTACACTAATCTAAACTCTCCAGCCAAGCCAAAATAGACCTTAACACAGCATATATTGTGTTGTGAATCCCATATCGCACCAGCCGCCAGAGGTTGTATATCACGGTCCGAATCTCCAGCCCCGACACAGCAGGGTATTTACGGCTTGAACCCCAAGAATGTATTTTTTACTACATAAAATTTACGATTCACCGCAATTATGAACACTTTAATATCTTTTATATTAATCATCAGAAACATAAGTTTTAATGTTCCTAGCTGGTCGCGCCATTTGTTAATTCCACGTTTTTTTCTGCTTATAAATCATTTTGGTTTTATCATCATGATCAGTTTCTGGCTAATAAATAGTTTCAGTTACTACTATGTTAAAAAAATAACTTGCTCAAGCTAAAAAAAATTAGACCGCTCAGTTTTTCGATATATGTAGGTATTTTCGAAACTTAACATGTACATAATCCCATAAATTGATTTATTTGATCCATTATTTTATATTATTTAAGAATTTGCGTCATGTGATAATTTCAAGCGAAGCTTAATTTTGACTAACAGGTTATCATTATGAACGTTGTCAATTTGAGGTAGTTATAAACAAACAGACTTCACTGTCCCCGTTGTTCCCGTTGGTCAGTGAGACAGAGCGAGTGTCTGTTACACAATCCCCCGAGTAAAGCCGGCGTATGCAGTGGCCAGTACCTGCTATTACAATGGACCAAATCAAAACGTCATTGTGCCACCACAAAGCAGTCAAGTGGTTCGAGAGTCTTTTGTTAACGCTGAACATCAGCCGGGCTGGCACGTCGGTCGGGACGACGCCGCTGCGTTTCCCGGCCCAATGAATGTATAACTTTATTTTAAAATTTAACTTCACATTTCCATTTCTTAATTTTATTTTGCAGCCTCTTCATAAATATTTACTAGAAATAAACATACAAGAACTGATAGGATTTTTATAACATTGTATGTCTCTTATACTTTCATATCACCCTTGGACCGATGCCTGGCAACATACAGAGGTATTCATAATAAAATGATACTTATATTAAGCATATTGGGCTTCCTAATACAAAAAGAAGCGCATGTACTGAAAAGAGGATCTATATCTCTACTATTTTCTTAGCAAATCCTTGAAATATATTATATGAGAATTTAAGTCCCTATCAATATTAACTTCAGATTCTGTCAAACGGATTAATGTCAATAGTATAATTGAAAGTTCAGGTAAATGGACTTATAATGCAATACAAAATATCAATAACAAAATCGGAGGTCGGAGTCTAATTAATGATCAGTAATTTATATTCCAGAGACGAACTTATTATACAAAGAAGCGTTCCGTACTACGTAGATATTTTTGCAATTATTTAACATGACTTTTATATGTGCACCCGATGCTCACTTAAGTAATATTTATGTATAATATAGGCATGTGTAGAATACAGAATTACACGACGGAATAAAATTATTAAAAAGAGAAAAAACATGCATGGAAATCGTAAATAAATGAAATAGTATCGTTGCGGAAGAAACTGGGGTCCCAAGTTGAAATTAACGGGGTTGAAAAAGGAAAAATAGAAAGAAAACAGAAATATTTAAAATTTTCTTTTTATTTGCATGGGACGTATGGGTATCATAACAGGTGGCAAATGAGAGTACTACCTCTACCTATCCGGATATACACGCGTAATGTTATATTAAATATATTACATATACATATGTATGTATATATATTTCTCGAGGGATCCCGTGTATAATTTCGTAAGCACTTCTAATTCAAAACGTGATCACCAACACGTGCGTTTAGGACAAACGCATAGCTGCACATAACGATATATTTCACCAACGCTCCTGCAGCGCTCATTCGAGCTTATCTCGTTTGAAATACCACAAGGTTCAATGTGAACATAAATATGAAGGGTTTTTCAAAAAATATCAAGCTTAGCGCTCATTAGTTATGATTTTAATGGCCTTTTTACCGTCAGCGGCTCAAATTAAAAACTATATATTATTGAGCCAACTTCACACTACAATTTAGTCTTAACATAATGTACTTTATTGACACGAGCTGACAAAGTGAAGTGAGACTGTAGGCGGACCGTAAGGGCCGATGGTCGGACAAATTTATTATAAAGACGATGCACAGTAATATCGCCTTTGTATCCTTGCAATTAATGCTGGGTCAGGAATACATTTAAAGTGGTAAATTAAAGTAGATACCACAAGGGAAGAGGAACTGAATTTTGTACGTTATTACTGACATATCTGCAGAAGATAAGGCAACATGTAGGAATAGATGATATGTTTACACAGAATACTTTTAGGTAATTATGTGGCTGTAGTTATTATACGTTCCACTGTTGGGAGTTTACCCCGCAAAAGTGGGAGGCCTTAAGCATACTTTACCACGTTGCTCCATTGCGACTTGACAGAGATACGAGGTAGTGGTCAAACCGTCAGTTGCTTAAAGCCTTTTTGTAAAATCTTAATAGTTGTATGTCAACGATTGTTTTTTAATTATAGTAACCAACATTGATAACTGAACCTGCCCTTGAAAAAAAAGGAAAAAGAAAATTATGAAAAAGCTCACGAAACCTGCTGAACGGCAGCTCATCCCAAAAGCTGATGTCCCGGGAATGGCTTTAGTTTGCATATCACTGTCAGTCTCCAACTTTACTAAGGCTTCGGTAATTATATGAATGTTTGACACAACAAAATGCAAGAAACCTAAAATAACATTATCACGTTAAAATAAGTTATGAAAAAATGATAAACAACAGGCGATAGGTAAACAATAGTTTAGTAAATCGCACACGCTCTGACCTAGCAAAGATTTCAGGAATGTGAGGTAGAGTCACCAAGGCTTTACGATTGACCAAACAATAATTTCACGACCCCGTAACACGGAAAAGGATTTTTTTAATTCATACATTACTTCTTTTAAATCATGCGAGAAACTTTAACTCAACATGGAACGCGCGATGTGTTCTAACCAGAATGATAGGGACGTTTAAGTGATTCGTTCTGGTACTCAAGTTGTATTGGCGAAGAACTCTACTTTCATAAAGAGTTCAACGCGCGCTCGCAAACTTCTAAGCGTTTGCGCTCGATCCGTTGAAGAATTATAGAAGACTCAGTTTTAATTATTTACTTATTACTTATATTTCTTTAACTAACATTATAATATTTAGTAAATAAAATTTATTTGAATATTTAATTAATTTAATAATCTTTGTCACATAAAAACAAATTCTAATTTTCGAAGACAAGACTAAAAAAAAAGGGGAAGTTTATTAAATTGTATATAAAATGCATATTAGACACTACACTATTCACCAATACTATTAGATAGAGTTAGGTCACGCTGGTTAGAATCGTAATGCCCCATAATATAAACTTGAGAGAAAAGGGTATTTTTCTATTTTCAACATGATCGTCTGAGTAGCTAGTGGCCTCAAGTGGCCAGAAGGCCATTTCGGCAAAAGAATGTATGGGAAACCATTTGACGATAACGATGTGGCCCAACTTGCTTTATCATGTAATTAAAATCGTTGGCGACAACATATATGATATTTACATTTTCCTATATTAAGTAATCATCCATTGAACTGAATATTAATGTCAAGAAATATATAAAATAATAAAATTAAAGTTATAGAAAATCTTAACGTAATTCAACTAAGCCTTTAACGTGTTATAGACAAATAAACATCCTTCCTGATCAGAGCAATACGGAGGCATATTAATTGCTTCAACATCTATTACATCACATCGTAGAGGTAGGTTCGCGGTCCGACAAAAAACATTAAGGTCCAATTTCACAGAGTTCAATTATTATTCGAATCAGTACTAGCACGGGTTACAATACGTAGTTATTAAACTTTTGTTACGTGGCTTTTTTCTGTCAGCGTATCGACTCCGGCGCATACCTGCGTCCTTCTCGACGTTTACCTGTGCTTGTAAGAGGGCAGCGACCATAGACTCGTTCATTTATAGAAACCACTGAACTTAACTATTATAACAGATTTTTGTTTTTTGATCATTTTTTAGTTTGGTAAACAATGAAATCTATCAAAATTAAATATTTTCATATAAGTAATTAAGTAGTAGGCGGCTGATTCTAGGACAATGTATAAATCCTTAGTCACGATTAAAATTAAACGACTGTGAAAATTATGATGATGTCTATTGTCTAAGCAGTCAAATTTTTTAATCAGGATACTGGCGTCAAGTAGCAATATATTTTTTAAAAATACGTCGTACTAATATTCTTTTTTATTAAAAATTAACGGAATTCCTCCTCTAAGTTAACTCATGCGAACTGCTCGGAGCTTCTAATCACACCTTTGGTCTATGGCTGCGCCCGCGCACGGTGAAACTTGGAAACCGGGCGGGCCAGTACACGATGGAACTTTGCGGAGGACGGTTGTGTTTAGTGCAACGTCGCGAGTGATGTCGCAGCATGTTTGCTGCGCGTACCTTGTTATGGTGCCTGTGCCTTCTCGCGCTCGGCGCGCCGGCCACCGCCGCCCGCGGCCACCGCGTGCATCACGTTGTCCCCGCCCGACACAAACACTCGGAGTTCGTTAAGGGAAAAAGTAAGTGCCGCCCACGGTGCTCTCGTCTCTACATCCTAATCCTTAGAAACAAGTGTGCTTTTTCCAACGGTGGCCATATAGATGGACTGTGCTAGGCCGTGATCAGTGCTCTTTACGTTTTGTGCACCGTATGGAGAAGATAAATTTCGGTTACGTTCGAAGCTTTCACATCGCCGCCCACTAGCAGGCTGTGTCAAAAAAGAGCGGCGTAATTTAACGTGCTGCGGTGACATACATAGTTATTAAAAATTATAAACTAGGTGTGTAAAACTGTTAACGCTTCCGTCCGCGCGTCTCGTAAAAATTTATTCGCTAGGCGCCGGCAGCGATAATTCGGATTACTTGGCTAATCGTAAAATATCCCAGTTAAATAATGGTACCGTCTCTTTCGTCTGTCATGGTGTAAGGGCACAGGTACTTATAAAAACATTTTACTCGTTGACGTATGTAACTAACTGTTAGCTAAAAAAACACCAACGGAATGCAAAGATACTGAAGCGCTGTCGTCGGCAACTGAGTGGTACCACCACTAACACCACTGTAATGTGGCAGGTAGTTGGCAGCTATTTTGCGTACGAAAGCATTGTGGTTTCGCTGAACGGAATGCAGTTAATCGCTGGTATAAAATAAACAAAGCTTATCTTTACTCAGCAAACGTACATAACCAGACAAGAAATTTTATGTTTTGACTACAAGCCGAACAACGAGTAGTTATATAATTTATTTAATCTATTACCATATAACAAGCGTGATATCTACGAAAAAAAAGGCTTGGATACAAATCTGGAGCGTCTAAATGTAATTTTTTATGGAGCGTCTAAATGTATTTTTTTCTAGAGTGTCTAAATGCAATTTTTTATTGTTGAATTGTTGATTAATCCTTAAAACATTACAATCAGAGATTTACGCATATATAGAATCAACGAATACGTAAAAACTCTACAAAGACAAACAAATATGGTGTTACCGTAAAATGAACCTTATATGAACTCAGGTACGATTATTTTGTAGGAAAGTGATTATCCGCCTGTTACGAAACAAACGTTAACTTAGCGCTTATTAAAAAAATATAAAACAATCAAAAACCTTTACGGCCATTATACATTAATTTTATTTCATTTATATAAGTACACGACACTAGCTTACATTTATAATAAATTATTAATAATAGAATAATAATTATTTGAAAATAATAATTATGTTAATTTAAAATAATAAATTATTATCGGTACAAAATTTCATACGATTTATCATTTGAATGTCATATTCACAACTGTTCTGAACAGCACGGCAGTGCTTTAGGGCGCTGGTACCGCGTCACACAGTATTGTTGCTCCAGTTAAAAACCTTGTTGTATTTAACGAGTCGTAACAATGAGCTTGTATTTCCAATTGTTATAGAATTCCGTTTCTTTATTGCTTTGGCTTTGAAAGCTCTATTGTTTTATTTTATTGTAACAAAAATTTTATTTATGCGCGACTTCATCGAAGCGTGCCCCGGCTTGTATTAAAATATGAACAATTCATCAGATAATCATTCATCAAATATAAAACTGAACGGTCTTTGTAAACTATTCGTAGAAGAAATGGGGGGAAAGTGAAATAATTTCAATTCATCATCATCATTAGCCTACTCCCTTCTACTGCAGGACATAGGCCTCTCCAATGACACGCCACTGAACTCGATTTTCAGCTCTTCGCATCCAACCACTGCCAGCCACTTTGCGTAT
>DWME01009508.1:0-10876 GCA_018244795.1 Parelbella ahira ahira | reverse complement strand
GGTGGTAGTTTCATTTTGACGTGCAAAAAGTGTTCTATTGAACCAATTTTGAATAAATGACATTTGAATTTGAATTTAAATGAAAACCCTTGCTTTCATACGTTACTGTGAGAGTCCCAAATTATTTTATATTGCCTACAAATCTAATTTTAAAATACCTCCGTAATATTTACTGTTATTAACTGCTTTTATAGTTTAAATATTTAAAAGTGTTCTGAAACTATTTTACATTCGTACTGCAACTGTTTCGCATTTTAAGACGAGCAGTGTTCAGTTCCGAACATAAAATAACAAATAGGTAATATTTTAGTTAGATTAGATCAAATGATCTTATACCTTTACTTTATATCTTTACGACATTAATGGACAATTGCCGCTTTTATATAAAGTTCACATATATGTAAGGCGCTGCCTCGTCATTATTGTACCTAAAATAAGTCAATTCAATTTTTTAGGAATAGACTCGCGTTTGGCTGCTATCTTAACTGATGCAAAGAGATATAAATAAAAAAAAAACAATTTATGTATACGAGTATTTATTCAAGACAAATTGCTGATGTGAATGTATTAAACGTATTACATAGTTGAGGACAAAGAGCATTCACATGGCGCATTTTAGTGCCTCACCTCAGGGGTAATAAGCACTCATATGTAGAAGGTGGGACGAAGTAATTACTCTCTCTTTGTTCCGAAGAATGCATACTGTATCCAAGATAAGCCGCACTCATGTAAGAAATTACTCCATTAAAAGCAATTATACACGTGAGTGGAAGGAACACGAATTATATATCACGAGTACAGTAATTATAATGTGATATTAATAACATACTCCTGGAGCTTAGGGCGCCAGTTCGGCGATTATGATAATATGTCAGAGCTGGGAATACGAACACTACATAAAAAAGAGCTGACAACTCATTTTGTACATTATTTTCTTATCAGATTCCATGTTAATTTGGAAATCTTAGTACGTTAGCATTGCTAAAATGATTATATATTTTTTAAAGATTATGAATATAATGTGATCGAGAAGTGAAGTTTCTTTATAAATCTTTTCCTACTATGTTATTTATTGATGAACATTATCTAACTTGATCCCTCACATCAAATCACACGTGCAATGTGATTATTCGAAAATATTTTTCCATTGTCTTAATTTAATCTAATATATTGTATATAATAATTATACTGTGTTCATTAACAATATATTGGTATAGTAAAGCCTTCGGTTCCAAGAGTTTACCGTAACTTTGCCAGTGCTCTAGATTCTATCACTTGCGCCACGTTTGAATCCTTTGACATCCCGATATTCATGCGGGACGCTACTGAGGGCGAAAATTGAATTTCCACGTCCTCTCTCCTGAGGTCAACTTGAAATATTATACACAGTACAGATTATTGCATGAATATAATATATCGGGCTAGATGGTGAGAATATAAAACAAAGTTTTGGACATATACTATAGACATACAATCTACATATGCATATGTATATAAATACAACGTACAAATAGTCGATTTATTGCTTTAGTGTTTAGTATTTGTTAATCATTATATACACGGGTATATTAATAATACTGTGATAAATTTTACATTTCTATTTAATGTTAAATATGAGCATTTTAAGGAGCTCTACGAGATACGTCTACGTGTCTACGCGTCTCAGCCATGACCTCTCTGCGATCGGCGGCAGCTCATGAAGTAGGACCTCGTATAGGTCCGAAACTAGTCGGCCCATTCCGAGAAACAGTTAAGTCGGTATGTATATAATCAGGTCCACAAGAGCAACTTTTTGGAACGATTAATAGTTGCTTGGTTATTATCCTTTGCAATTCTTTTTATAATGTCTGCCTATTTTGGGTACATTGATGTATACTAATATTTAGATATTCATGACTAACGTACACAGTAATCTGATATTTGAGCAATATTACAAATACATAATAAATTATTCCCGGCATTTTAATAAATCTGTAAATTAAAAAAAGTGCGTATATTCCACGATCACCTTTATTTTTTTAATATCTAAATAAGAATTGTATCCAAAGTTGACTGGTTAGCAATTAAGCAAAAAAATATGAACACTATTAAACGATTACCGCTTTATTTACCTACCAAGTTCTACTCGATATATTTACGTAATGAGCTACCAAGAAACAAAAGCTGTCACTTTGCACAAGATAAACTTCGTTGCTCTGAAGTTTACGGAAGAAACCCGAGACGCAGCGCTATTAGTACTGACGGCGTTATTGTTTACACAGCAACAATGCCATTGTTGCATCTGATCTTACGATAATAGCGGATTAAAACGAGCGATCAATACTCACAATTAGTCTATCTCCATACTTTCATATTTCTGTCGATGTTGGCATCGTATTCTGAACGTAGACTAGTAAATCATGTTATTGAAATCTAGCTTTCAAATAAATGTAACTTTGATTTATACTTTTTTACATGCAAATATGCACATTATATATTGATACCTATAGAATGATAGGTTAGGTAAATTTTAAACCACTGAGGAATTAACACTTAGCGAGAAATTATCACTATTAAAAAATATCATGCAGTAACCTGCTCATAATCGCCAGTAAAATTTTACCGCAAGCAACGAGTAAACGTAAGCTTTATCGCCGCACATTGATTTGTAAAGGTTTTTATTATTCAATAAACTACGTTACTTATGTGAAATATTATTATGTGAGTGTCTCGTACGAAGCGATACAGAGAGCGATCGTAAAATAAAACGTTACTTCACGCGTAAAACGGCGATAGAGGCACTCGTGGCGATACGATCGCGAAGAGTCGGGCGACGCCAAAACGAGCCTTATTAAATTATTTTATGAGCACCATTAAATTGTTGGCTCTCGTTCGAAGTGAGATACGTGGCGCAAATGTATAATCGGTTTATTTGCTTAAAGGAATTTATTAGTACGAACGTGTTAAGACAACGCGAAGACGGCACTGGCTGTTCGAGCGTGACTACCAGAGCGATGTGATCCGAACACGATCCCCGTAAAATTGCTTTACGAGGTACATTAACTCGTAACTCTCATTAAGAAATAATGCGAACACAATTTATTTTTGCCATAAATCAAGTCTTCCCACCTTCGAGTCTGTCTGTGTCTGAGAATAGACAGACCATCGGCAGTTTCATGGGTTGAAATCTTAGCCTCTTTAATAAGGAGACAGTTGTTTTTACTAATCATAATGGAAAGTGACGGGTAGCTCTTGAAAACTCATGCTATTGGCAATTGCATTAAAATAAAAATAACACATATTAATGGAAAACAATCCTTAAAATATTTCAGTTCAGTTAGGAACTCGAAAGAAAATATCAATGGAAAAGTGCTCTTTATCATTGTAAACGTCCGACTAAACGACTGGGTCTCAGCGAAGATCATAAAATAAAATGTATCTTCTCACATAAAACAGCCGTTCGATGCCAATATGACGCTCGTTAAATTAGTTTACGAGTCCCGTTAAATTGTTAGCGTTCGTGAGAAGATACGAAGCGTGAATACATGGGGACATTTAAATTCATTTATGTAGGTACACTTACAGACTATGAGATTAACCGTCTCATTTGGAAAAACACCTGTATTCCACAGTGGAACTATAAAAGGAGTATTGATGATATACATTTGTGGCCGCAGACTATAAAAAAATTTCGTCCTATCGCAGAAAAGTATTCTTATCACACGCATATGAGGCTGGTAACTAACTCTAGTTAGCTACTCATCTGTGTAGTGGCAGAAATAAGGGTTTATCTTCAATCTTCGACGAGGTTTAACGATTACAATCTAACTTTGAGAGTGATACAGACTGCTCAATGCGTTGAACATTGCAGGAAAACACTCGTAGACATATGGTATGGCGATCACATATCCAAGAGTGTACACTCGATATTGCATAACTTCTCTCACCCTTATTCTTCCTCAGCCACTCTGTTTGTGTTGAAAGAGCGTATATTAATTGTTTCTCATGAAATAAGAAAACTTGATGTCAAAAGTTTTATGTGAGGCTTCCTATGAGAAATCCAAAGAGTAATATTAATAGGCGTAGCTCATTTAACAGACCGCACAATCACAACTGACTTTTAAATGTCCCTATCAAATGTAAATGCGCGCCTTCGGTAACAAAACAATATTAATAACATTTCAGATATAAAACTTTCACATCTACTTGAGAAAGATGCGTATTCCCATGTATACATAAACGGAAATGAATTTAAATGGAACAAATGTTAGCCAATTCGAGTTCATGTAAGATATCAGCATGTCATTCGTATAACACCTAACACTGACGAAGGATTCTCTCGGGGGATCTGTCGGTTTATCCAGTACATTACAATTGCAAACGCCGGGTGTTGTGCTCGATGGAAATGCTAATGGCGCCGACCGTTGCCGCAGGTCGTGGCCCTGACGCTTCACGCTGTGTTACTTCTCGGGATAACAAGGCGTTGCTTATACACGTATTCCCTTGCATAATCAGTTAAAGCGTCGAATTTGTTGTATATGCTTTATACATTTGAACACACGTATGTAATAAACGACAACTAAATATTGTACGATATATTAAAACATGCCATGAAGGCAAGTTCTGAGTGAGAGTAAGATTGAACTATCTTGTTGACCTGAGTTACAATTTTTCGAAATCGTCGTGCATGTGAAATGAATTTAGAAGAATCACGTCACTCGGTAAGGACGGAGTTATTTGGCAGTCGATGCGTTCTGGCTACCCCGTAAGAGATCTGGCGTGGAGATATGAAAACAATAATAACTGTAACAATAAATGTATTAAACAATAAACGATAAGCAATAAATTTATTTAAATTGTATGCCTTAATGATTTTCGTCACGGCAATCTCATGAACACAACAGTAAAAATATGGCAATCCCCTTTCGTACAGAGTATAAAAGCACAATTAACCTATATATTATATTCGATAAAGCTACAAAATATTTTCATTTCAACAGCACGACCGAGATTTGCTCTTCAGTATTCATGAGTGCAATTCCGGATTTATAGTAGACATAATAAACGAAAATCTACGGCTAGATAATACAATGTAATAATACATTGGATACTTCATAGAAATATTACTTACTATGTTAATCATGTATAACGCTTTGAAATCGACATGGATGTATGGAGTGAATGGCAAATGTAAAAGAAGCACGCTAGGTTTGTAAGTAGGTACCTATAGCTATATTTGGCTATCTGCTTGCTGCCTATCCCGTAAAGGACCTGCCATGATGAATGATCATAATCATCGTCATCATTAGCTTCTAGATGAGCATTGCTGGACATAGGCCTCCCCTAATCGGCGCGATACCTTCCGGTCGTAGGTCGTAATCAAACAGCTTCCTGGTGTCTTCTTCTGGTCGTCAGACCATATGGTAGGAGAGCGACCTGGGTTCCTTTTACTAAGATGTGGGCGCCACTCGATACTCTTTATTTCTTTTTTAATTATAATAATTTGTAATAATAATTCAAGCAAATGAATCCTTAATTCATAATAAACATGATTCACACCGAGGATTGCGTTGCTCCAGCTCTCGTTACGTCATACCGTCACGTTGTTGTGAACACGCGTTGTCACGTCATGTCACGTTCTGCGGAGGAACAATGGAGAGATGGAAAGATAATACAGCCTTTATGTGTCCTGTATGCTGGCGTAATGGCACTAAATATTAACGTACATTATGTTCTAGGAAAACACTTCGTTAAGTTCACACGCGTGTAAGCAAGACAATAAACGACAGATGCAGCAGCAGAAGTTCCAAAATACCTTGAGATGTTAAGGAACATTCTACAGTTATTATGTATCTGGATCGCCTTGTTGGTTTGGTGGTTGCAAGCGCGACTGCTGAGATCCTTATTACGATTCCCGGGTCCGTGACTCCGTGCGACAAAACTTTTTCCCAATGTACGTCTATACGCTTATTGCCTTTTACAAGGAACGAATGACATAACTAATGAAAACACGGAGTACTACACTCCCAAGCCTAGCCCTTCGGCAGTATAGGCGTGAAAATACAGTCGGAAAAAATTCAATCAACTGACCGTTTACATAATTAAAATTTATATTTCGCGATGATTGGATTCCAATAAATATCAATTGTAATGACTTTTCTGTGTACATTATGTTCATTTATTTGGATTTAAAGTTTAATTAAAGTAAATTTCTAATTGTATTGTAACCATTTATCATTATCGAACCTTTTGTTGATCCACCACGGGAGCCCGGCGCTTTCGGAACGAGATGGATTGAGGCTATAACCTGCCACGCTGGACGACTGTGGGTTGGGAAATTACTCACTCCTTAGATAATATTAAAGGAATGTCTAAAATGGATTGTTACCATATAATGTTTTTCTGGATCATTGTCATGAAATATTTCATATTTAAAAGGCATATTTGGAAGGCAGACTTTGTAACCCCCAGATGTGGTGGTGATATCTTTTTCGTAACAAATTTATAAGCAACGGTAAAATACTTCATATATACCGATAGTTCTAAAATTATACAACATATTGTCTTGTTCCTTTGTGTAATATTAGTACAAGAACATGTTAGTGTTACAATTTATTTATTACTATAGTATTACATCAATCAACTAAAGTTTACTTTGAACCCGTACGTCGTTACAAAGCTCGTTACGGCGCTCATGTACCAGTAGCGACCTCTGCCGGTCGCGGCGTAATTAAATACTACAGTAATTGCTCACCCAGTATTGCCTTTGTAGTATTATGTTACACGAATGTGTACTTTAACACAACGCAATAGAGTTTGGTTTGGAATGTAACGTAAGTTAGACTTTTTTATATCATAATGTTAAATGAAATACAGCCAATTGAAGTTGAAGGATTGAAGGAGTTGAAGCTCATAAATTGCTATATTATTATTAGCCCACGTTATATAGTTTTACGATAAGTAAATGAGTTTAAACGCTAGAAGAGTTTGATAAATATGTCGAGCCGTACATACAATTATAGTTTTCGAATCACAAAAAACGTGACTAAAAACAACGTGGGTACAATAAGTTCAAATTAAAAAAAACGTAATAAAAAATTGTAATTTAAAAAAAAACTATATATTTAATAAACTTGTATTCGTTTAATGCACATAAGACTAATTATGTTATGAAATTTAAAACAAAAAAATATTGTACTCCGAGAAATATTTTAATCAATAAAAATAACTGTTTATAGGTACCTACTTACAGTATGTACCTTATAATGTAGTTTCTCGAGTTAAATATCAAAACACAAGACCCCGTTTAAAATTTTCCTCCGTTTTCAAATTGACTTAGGGAAAGTAATACTTTACTCTAGTATACTCTCTAAATAACGTTGAATTGTATCTTCTAAATATATAAAGTTTTCGAAGAGCCTGTATAATTTACAAAGCTCTTCCTTTGGGAAGAGCTCATATAACAGTAGCGACCTCTAGCGGCTGCCGCGTAATTAAATACTGCTGTAATTGCCTATTGTGAGGCTTCGCTGTGTCACATCAAGGGATAATATGCCGTAAGTTACTGTAATAGAACACAAAGTGTAGTGCGTTAAAAGCCTAGCAGGTGACCAATAATGTAGAGAATGTTAGCAATTGTGCAAATTCGTTGTTTTCAAATGCAAAATTAAATTCGAAGAGGCGTTAGAATTTGCTCTTCATATATACAACCTTTATTATTATGGAACAACTTCCATAAACTCTAGTTACGCGGTACAAGTAATAAAATGTTGGTCGTTTCTAACTTTGTCGTTTATTGTTCAAAATTTATATATGTAAGTACTATAGGCAACCCTATGAACCCAACCCTATAAAATACAACTATTTTAAGTTTAGATTTGGTACCTACGAATGAAATAAATTTCCAAGGTTTTTCACAAAGCTAATAAAATTTTATAATAGATTCAGTATTCTCAAATACTTCCCGAGTCAATAGATTTCTAAGTCCCTCAAAAACCTTTCTTGGGCACATTCAATACCATGATTTTCAATATAGTGTTATGCTAATACGAGGGCAACACATTCTCCGAGCTTGTTATAAGACTGACTTAATTAGCATTACATTAATAACGATAGTCACAAGGTTGGAGTCGTTTAAGTTCATGATTATTTTGTGGGTAGTTACACACGAGGGAATTATTCACAGAACAAACTGAACTCATAATAGGTACCACGTGCTAAGGACGATGTTGTACTTCCAGCGATAAGCTTGTAATAAGTTCGTGTGACTAACTGAGAGATGTATGAATATTTAATGAAGTGTCGCTTCCTGGAGTTTCCAGTATTGTAACAGGCTTCTTTCACTCCGAGTTCAATAAATATGTGCTAGTTTTTAAGATCGATTCTATTAAGGCATATGGACAATAATAGCACCCGTAAAAATTCATGTAACTAATTAAAAAATACATATGTTGCAATGTATTCTTTAAATAAAAATATATGTGATGTGGAAGAATGGGGCCGCCTGTCATAATGTGTAAAATAAATTACATTTACAAGAATTGTTTGACTTTAATAAAAAACCGAGTAAAGAATTTTAATTTAGAATTTTTCATACATGCCACCTAAATTTATAACATTCCATGCGGCGAGTGTTTAATGTTACATACATTTTTGTGAATACTTAGTCTTAAAATAATTGTTTTTTCAAAAACAACTTTTAATTTTGTAGGCGATGTAAAAATGAAACTTGCTTGCAACCAACCTCCAATAGAACAAATACTGACTTATTACTAACTGTACCTGCATTTATATGACATATTGAAATAAACTTACATTATTAACAATTAATGGAACTTTCCAGCAAGAACTGCTGGAAAGTTCCTAAAGTTTAGCAGTTCTATTAGCAGTTTTATTAGCAGTTCATACTTAGTTACTATTACTAACAGGACTGAAAATCCTAGCCTCAGTCTCATTCAGATTAAATTGTATGCCTTTGTTTTGTTCACGTTGGAAAAAATAAGACTGCAGTCTACAACCACTCGTCGCTTATTCGGTGACAGTAAAACAAGCGAATGCTGAACTTTCATTTGCGAATGGAAATTTATAATCTCCAAACTAACCTTACTTTGGAGGGGAAACAAAATTAATATTTCAGTTTTAGTTCACATTAGCATAAACGTTTCTGCTAATATTACAAGAACTGTAATATGTACGTCATTTTTATGTAGTTCGGTTGTTGGAAAATATTGTGATTATTAGAAGTGTAATTGTGCATTACATGCAAAGAGCTGAAGGTCGAGCTCAGTGGCGTGCCAATGGTGAGGCCTATGTCAAGCAGTGGACGGGAGTAGGCTGATGATGTATGAATGAATGAATTGTGCAATATACATATTATATATGTACATATGTATGTTCATATCTACGTACATATTATGTATGTACGTACTACGACGTAATTTCAATAGCAAAACATACTGTAACAAGAATTCAAAATTTTGTATAGTGTTAAAAATACTCCAATTTCCCATTTTTACAAATAAAACGATAAAGGTTTGTCCTTAAGCGCGCAACACGCAAAAACTACTTGATAGATTTTTATCTCGTTTCTTTAGTTTTAATTCTTAGAAACTCGGTCCTTGTTTTAAAAAATATATTACGATATCTTCATTTAATGTTTAAACTTCAAGTTAATACATCATTTTTTAAGACTAGCAAAATAAATTTGACTTTAATATTTTTATGTACATAAAATATATTGTTAATATCGTTAACAATGCAGACGAAGTGGCGAATATGAGTAAATGGCCATTAATATGAGCAAAATTACTTATTGGCTAAAACAACATTCCGGTTTAGGTGATCGTAGCCTAATATAGGACCTCAAAAAAGTTTGCGTTTTAAAAAAAAATACCTTTTAACAGGTTCAAAGCGTACCTACTAAGAAGCAAAATCTCAGTTAACCAGACACATTTGGTCCATTAAAGAAAAATAATCTGAACAGCCATGAAGAAAGATTGAAAAGTAGCATTCATTTGACGGAACAGGACAGGACATGGGCCGTCCTTACAGCAGCGAGCGCCGTTTAATTTCCTGCGAGTGCACTCTTGAATGACAATAGCTTACGACAGAACTTGAATACGTATGCCTCTGGACACAGGAAATGAAGATGTCTGCAGATTTAACTGTGGCCAAAATGTTATAAGCAAGACGCTGAACAGTGTTCAGAAACATGACTAGCATTGTAGAACTGCCACTCCAGAATAACCATGCTAACATATAATCATAATTATCGACTCTTTTGGTGTCCCACTAACATACATACATATATGTATATACATACATATAGCATGCTATTCTAGTCAATTGTAGGTCAATAGACTGTAATATAGCTAATAAAAATCTAAGTATCGTTATAGTAAAAGATTTTTAATAACCGACGTGGATTCATATTTAGAAGTCAATGCACAGTTGCAGAGCTACCTCAGAGAGTATGAGATTTAATCCACTAGGCTGTCACTGCTTGCTATCCACTGACATATTATGTCAGCAGTTGAACAGCACTGCTTGTGTTATTGATTCGCGTTCTAGTGACTGTTTTATTAAGATAAACCGTTAGAAAATTGATGCAGTATGACACGAGATTTATTTATTTGTTTTTCTGGACCAACAACACCATGCTACGTGAGTAAAGAATTTCGCACAAGAATTTAGTTTTACCTGAGGTTCATAACATCAACATGACGCGATTCGAAATTATTAACAACATTAAACAAATGTATGGCATAAATGAAAATGGAACAATTTCATCATTGCCGTTCTTCTTCGTAACAAACATTATAAGCTTATTTGTAAACGTCTGTAATCCCCAAAGGGGTAGGCAGAGGAGTGTAGTACACTCCCACGTTTTACCAGTTAC
>DWME01009507.1:0-10876 GCA_018244795.1 Parelbella ahira ahira | reverse complement strand
ATCACTCCCCCACACACCACACACACCTTGAGTTGCTGGACATATTTTACAAGCAAGTAGTAAAATCGATGTTCACATATCTACAAGAAAATGTTCACTATATTAAAGTACCAAAATAACAATAATAATAAACATATTTAAACATCTATAATTGAGTCATGGAGTTTAAATCAAAACGAATAAATATTAAGTTTATTTATATCAAATTTCTAATTATCCACTTCTACGATCCCCTCCACTCCACCCGAGCGTGACTCTATCGCTGTCTCCCTCTCGGTCGCGCCGCCTCGGTGAAACAAAAAGTTAATTCCTTGATCAATGCAGATTACAAATGTACAAACAATCCTTACCCACGGCGCCTGAGTTCGGAACGTCGCGGGGATTGGGGCAAAGGGGGAGGGGGGAGGCGTTCGAGCGAGACCGAGAGAGCGGCTCTTTCTATACATTTATACGAAACAATTAAGCATTCACCGGTCAGAGGGCAGCTTCGTGTATAGAAAAAGCACTGTCCTCTCGAAACAACTAACGCGAATGTTATAGTCAACTGTCACTAGAGTTGGTGACTCAGACGAGATATAATGTTAGACAGTGTAATCAATATATTGCCAGGTGTGCTAATCAGCCGATACATATATACAATGTTTGATGGCAACATTAATGTAAATTTACAATTGCTAGTACCAATAACATGGCAGCATAGAAATTAATAGTGTTACCATATACATTTGAATGTAATATATTCTGCAAACTTTTTCATATCAAAGAACAGATCTCTACACACAAAGGTACCCTTGTACACAATTATTATTAACACTTTTACCCTTAAATTAGAAACATTGCAACGTTCAAAAATACAATAAAAGTACACATCAAAATGCATTACTCAATAGGTAGGTACTTACAATCTAGTACAATGCGAAATTTACTCCGACTCATCTCTTTACATCACTGGCAACATAATATCGCGGCGACGGAAATATAAAAAAAATATCATCTCTTTCACTATCATTAAACGGATGCAATTAATTATGTACACAACTAGAAGATAGGCTATACAGCATATAGAAACGTGACAATATGTATAAGTTATGAAGATTATAATATATTGCTCAATATCACAATATAATTTGCAATATTATATTATATGCAGTATATTGCAATATTGTATAACATTATATGACACAATATTACATCATATTGCAAACAACATAACACAAAAGTCACTAGCAATAGATATCGCCTCAAAAGACAAGAGAGAATGAACGTCAAAAATGACTCCCGGAACAAATTGTGATATTATATCAATATGTTAGCAATAGAAAATCTAAGATAAAAATTTCAGTTTTGTAAGTGAAACCCTTCCCTACAAGTTTGTACATAGTGCTGAGTTACGCCAATCTTCTCGCCCAATGATAATTTAAGTTTAATAGTGTTATATATTTATACATATGTATATATGTTTGGTAAGAAATTATATTAATTCTATAAAACAGCACCATATTTTATTTCTCTAAATAAAAAAATCAAATGTACAAATTGATTGTAATAATAAATTAATTAATCTTAAATTACCCTCCGGCGAGACTTGTGTTTCAAGTACCTAATTGTAATATTTTTGCGCTAGTTTATTTTAAGACATTTACTTTTGTATCATGAGCCAGAAATACTGTTTCAAAATAACATAAGAAATATCTACTCTTCATAACAATTTAACATTCCTCATTTGAATCGAAATTGTCTATAAAAGGTTTAAACATTTAGTTAATAAAAGATTCAATATTTCATAAAAAGTTTGTTTCAAAAATGAACGAATATATTTAAAAAATATTGAAGTATTTGATAAAATATACAAATATTTCGAAAAAGACAACTATTCAATAAAGTATTAGTATAATTATTGAAAGATTTAAATGCTTCATAAAAGACTTAAATATTTCAAAATATTTAATATTGCATAGAAGACAAGTATTTAATAAAAGATACAAATAATACAAAATATTATGTCCAATGAGACTGGAGGAACAGCTCCGAGGCCCAGCCCACCCGTGACGTCACACCGAGCACGTCACCTCGCCACAGAACATGAACGAATGAAACATGGGAAATACTCAAGTCGTTTATTAATACTTGTACCAATATACATATTATGTTAGTATGTTTGAATTTTATGAACAAATTTTATATTTTGGAGTGTTTTTGGGCTCGGTTATTTACGGATGTAGACAAAATGCCTCAATCAACCAATAAACTAATCATGCTTCATTCAAGTATCATGGATATGATGTGCTGTTTATGTTATTTTTATACATAATATTCTATTCTTACATATAACATGATGCCATATAGTTTACAATCTCGAAGGCAAAATTAATACACCATAGGGAGAAAAAATCACAAGAATTAAAGAAACGACTAAAGGTAAAAATTTGAGAATTTTTCCGCTAATTCGATTCAAATATTATTGCTCCGTGAATAACAATATACATGTACATATTATGAACTCAGACATACATCGTAAACCTTTAGCAGTTTGGCCACGGAGGCTTCCGATGCAAACTTCATACATTAGTGTGATTTTTGCATTGATTTGAAAAACATGAAGAGAAAACTTTATAATTTTAAAGGTACTATTTTAACATCGGATTTTTGTTATATTAGAAGCATATATATATATATATATATATATTTTTAATTTTACTCCTAGATGACCTGTCCGATTGCGAGCAACTGAATGAAACACGTCCAAGTTTTTTGAACGAATACACGATATTTAAAAGGTTTTTCCTTAACTAATAGTAATGAAGACGTGATTGTGACTTCGCTGTGCAGTGTCGTTCCCCGAATAAAAGATCGTCCAACCACTGTGTCGGAGGGTGTTTTCATGACGTTTCCATTGTAGAACTAGTATTCTCCAACCATTGCTGACTCTTCAGCAGGCACGCCCATTATTGTGTTGTATAAATACAGGTAAGAGTAACATACACTAATATTAGATGTAAATTTATATTATTATCACAAGTAAAGGATTGATCACTTGAAAAACAATGGCAGAATCTAATCTCCTCGGCGGATGACGAAGAATCTCAATTAGATCCCAGTCACTTCCCTACCTAGTTTCCAATATATTATAAGTGATGGCGCCACAAGTATCTCGCTAACGAAACTGATAAACATTCTGCGTATCGCGTTTGATTGCAGAATGTAACTTTAGCCGCATGCACAACAGCAAGACCCTTTAAAAAACGATGGTGCGTACTCCAGGCAACAGTACTACCACTTAGAGGATAGTGCCGTCATAGATTTAATAAGCACGATGCCGCTGTCCTCCACAACGGACACAAACGAGTTCGATAGCTCTATATAAACCATCCTCCGTATAAACCGTTCTATATAAGGTTTCATACAACACGCTGAGTCGCAGTTTACATTGATTTATAATCACTTTAACAACACCAATCGCTTTAATAATTCACTCGTAAAACTGCCATCGCTAATCGCCGCCCGCTCGCAATCAGACAGCTCCCTACACCTGACCACAGCTAGTTCCATGTCGCTCGTAATCCAAAGAGAAATTCACAATAGTACGTACAACGATAAAATACTCGCAGTAAGCGTAATTTTACTTTGTTTATCATTATCACTATTTCTATGAAAAATAATTTTCCATTTATGTCTAGTGAGGGGCGGATTAGCGTTTTGGGGGTTTATAAAAAAAACACCTATCTATTTTTAGCTTTGTCTGTTAAACGGACAGAATTGACAAATTCTTCTATTTTTAAACGCGAAATAGAATGAACGGTTTGAAAGTACACACGCTAATGGCAACACCATTTTTAAATTAACCTCGATAGTAGCGTTTTCACTTAGGGATGAGAGCAACGATGTAAATATAGGGAAGACGAAAATATGATTTGCTTTTTGTGTTACTGTTTAATTTATTTGTCGTGTATTTACAATGACAGTTGCCACTCTGTCCTGTTAACATTTTGTTAATTTATTCATTTCCCTAAATGACGATACAGAGGCGGAAGTGATGACTTTGTGCATAGGTTGGAATAATTTGTTCAATACAATTTGATAGACCTCTAAACTACACTCAATCGGTGACGATATTAAATAAATGTGATAAATTCAATGGCGGGTATATATATAAAAATATACATAACCTCAAATAATGATGTGCCCCATACGTGGTCAAAAATCACGACCAACCGTGGCACGACAAAAGAGCTAACAGCTATTGCAACAGCATATAATAAATGAACTGCCCAATAAACACTAAAGCAGCCCCCCTCCCCCGTACACCCCACCGCCCGCCGCTCGCACACCGAACGCTCCCATACAATTGACACATATACACCTTTAAAGGACGAACACGATTACGTAATAAAAATCGAGTTGAACTATCGAAAACATCTTAAGTTAACACTACACTCAGATTGTGGATGGATTGTGCGCGTACAACCGTACACGGACCATCCATCAACAACATGTATCTACAATTGGGTAATAAACAGGAGAATATTTCAATCGTTACGGCACAGCGTGATCAACCCCCACCCACGTCTCTCCTCATGGTGTCATACGTTAGAACGCTACACCCACCACCCTCCTCTCAACCCTCGCTATAAACCTGCCATACTGCACCATAACCACATACAGAACAGGTGAGTAGAAATGATAGAAAATAGGAAGAACAACTATAATGTAAGCAAATTGAACTTCTTGAAACTTTCAGTGAGAGTTGGCTGCAAATATCGATAAGACGATCAGCACACTTCAAACCCGAACGAATCATAACCTGACGCTGGTCGGCACGGTCAGGTAGGTTGAATGTGACGTCTCCCGCTCCTCCGGTAGAATCGCGCAGGAGACCTGTCAGGGCCTGTCCGATGTGCACATCAGAGTCCCTAATCCGCACTAAAATAAGGATGCCCAAGAATGACATATGTCCGCATCCGAGTGTTCAAATCAAGTACTACATATTTTCTAAGGACCGAACGCAAACTCACACGCTCCAACTGCTCCTTCTTATTTCACTGTTACGTTCATCACACGCGATTCTCGCAAACTCAAAAAACATACAATCATATAAAACAACGTGTATAATGTATAAAATATAATATCAACGTCGTAACACAGTTTTGAAATAATTGAAAACAAGGTACGCCGCGATTTTCCTCCGTACATTGTTTTAGGATATCTTTTTAAACTATACAATAATGAGGTATATTTATGACCCGAGCCTCCCCTACACGAAACAAACTGTTAAGCCCTAGAGTGGGACAGGTGAACCACGAAGATAATTCTGACATTGTAAAACGCAAAATGAATTCATGGCGCCTATTTCTATATAAAACATTTCGTATCTTACAGATAATTATCAACACAATACATACGTAATGAGCAATTTATTGCATAAAACTTAAACTAAGGACACAAGTAGTACATTCTGATTCAATCATCCCCCACAACAAAGTATAAAATATTATTTAGTACAAGCTTGAAAAAATATAATATTAATAAATATCATGATACGTAACAAACGTAACTTCACGCCTGTAATCCCCGAAGAGGTAGGCAGAGGAGTGTAATACTTTCCCGCGTTTCACCAGTTACGTTTAACAAGGGGAGTGCACGACCTCATAATTTTATTTGGGGGTGAGACTTTTCAGGTATGTAGTATACCCGAAAGGTAATCTATCCTGCATAGCAAAAGTACTAGATGGCCAGTGGTTTGCGTGAAAAACGGCCGTTAAGTTTTACTCACTTCCATAGCGGTAAATTCGCTCACCGCAGAAATATTCTATTTAACATTTTCAATAATTAAACGCAAAAAAATAAAAATATAAAATATGGGTTCAATCCCTGGCCGCTCGACCGGTACCCAAACTCGTTATCCACTGGGCTACCGTGCCGTTTCCTGCTGTGAGCGAATTCACCGATATGTAAGCTTCATTTGAAACTTCACGGCCATTTTTTTCGATAACTACTGGCCATCTAGCCTTTTTGCTTTGCAGGATTGATACCCATCGGATATACTACAAACCTGCAAAATCTCATGCCCAAATAAAATTATGAGGGCATGCAGTCCCCTTGTCGGTCCCATGGAATAGGTGGTGAGTATATTGTCATAGACCGGGCACAATCTAAACTAGGCTCCGAGTCACTACTAGAAACTCTAAATTAGAAAAATCGTATAGAACCCGACCCGGGATTTAAGAGCAGGACCTCCCGATCGGTAGTCGCGCTTGCAACCACTCGACCAACAAGGCAATCCAAATATCATGATAATAAAAATAATCTAATTTTTTTTTTATTTCAGTTCTATTTATAAAGAAAATAACGTATAAATAATTTCGATTATAATTCAGTAATAATATCAAGTAGTGAATACCTAAATCACTATATGCAAATCTATGCTCTCTGCTTAACCCTTAAGGGCATCGTATCACGCCTGCTGGCTCTACGACAGCCTTAGACAGCTGTGTCTGAAGGATAAACGATACTAATTTCAGGCAAACATTGATTGAATACTGATGAGGGTGAACAAATGCAAAAGTTAGTCGCAGCTGTGGTGACCAACAAATTTTTCTAGAGTATTTCATTCACAATTAAGCTGTGCGAAATCTGCCACCCCGCACTCGGCCAAGGCAAGACCGGGGCATTAACCCTCTCATTCTGAGAGGAGCCCCGTGTCCAACCGTGAAACGATAAAAGGGCCGGAAAAATTCACATTCACAACACTGTTACAAAGTCAACAATTGCTAACTATAAATCAATTATTACTTGATATATTTGACTTTGAAAACATAGCTACAATACATGTAAATGTTTATAAGAAATAACATACGGTCGCTTATTTCTAATTGTTCATGATATTATGTTCGCTCGTCAAATTATTTACACGAATGTTGTTTTAAAACGCTGTATTTGCAAGGTTGTAACCAAATCTATAACTTTGCACTATTTAAAAATAATTTAAAATAAGCCCAAAAATAAATATCAGCCGCAAATAATTTGTGCAGCTTCCAGAGCCGATGTGGTGTCAGCGATTATCAAAATACGGTGAGTGATAGGGTAGGTACTGTTTATAACCAGCTGGTGCCAGTGGGCAACACTTATCATTCTGTTTCAGGTACGACAAGCTAATGAAGTCTCAATAAAAGAGACACACGGAAAGGCTGCGGCTCTTCAGAGCGACGATCTCTGACCGTACACATATGCAAGGATCCCCAAACCCTCATCAAGGAGGCCCCAAACGACACCTTCATTGATAGCATAAATGTATCTTCCGTGCCCACGGCGTGGAGATGACTGGAGGAGCGGACTCCAGGTCGGCAGCTGCAACTCTGGATTTACCTTCTCACATCACCGTGTAGCCATGCACGAGCTGGTGGAACGTGGCCCCGCCCACTAGGCGATTTTACCGATTCTCGATTTACTCGATTCATAAAATACTCAACTCGAATCATTACACTCGATACCCAATATTTACACGCGCGCCGAAGAATCTTTAATCGAATGTCGCTTAAATATTACTTCTAGCGGATATCTCTAATCATTTCAGTAACCTAGTTATATTTTATATTATTATTCTTTGTGTTTAATATTCTCACAACGCTCGATTGTAAATTTGTGCTTGTACATTTTTACTTACTATAATTTTATTATAAGTAATAAATGATTATGTCATCTACTGTTGAAAAAAAGCGAGTATGGACTTGAAAAATATATCAAAGATATGGCAGTGTGCAATGATTAGAATGAAATCGAAATAAAATCATCCAATAAATTTATAGAATTAAAAAAGAATTTTGAAAAAAACGCTAATCACACAGTCTACATTCGGTGCAAAACAAAGCACCATTTTCAAAATATGTACACCAAATGAATTCTCAAAAATCAACAGTCCGTCAAACAACAACAAAAAAGGAAAAAATATTACATTACTACCCTTAAGTTAGGATCTTCACTTCAAATACACAAGACGTCATGTACATTGTTGCCGAATAATTCAAATCTGTACAGAACAACTCTTACTTGAACGATTAGATTGTATCACTGCAGTGTAAAGAGTTCGCTGGGGGCGCGGCAGTGCTCGCGGCAAGTCGAAAGTTCTCGAAGCAACTCCGACCAATATAGCACCCGACTTAGGGCACACTGTGTATGATATAAATTTTAAGTATTTCTAGGATTTCTGTTATGCCGCTTTAATGCACTGTTTTGTAACAAAACAACAAATGTTCCCATCCAAAATAGGTAGATAGTAATATCAATTCTTGTGATTGACATGTTTGCGATAATTCATGAAGTTTTTGTATTGTTCGGTAGGTTTTTTAACTAATCGAACTAAACGATTAATGTTAGACAGTTCTGATCTACTTTTACATTTCATTGGCAAGTTGTTTATGAAGGTTAGATATCCATTGTAGATAATGGATTACTCCGTTACCTGGTGTTGGTGGAATTTATCTGATGATTGGTATGATGAAAGAACAAGACAAGATATTTTGGGCAATTGTCCCGCAGCGATTCTTGGCCTATCCATGCCTTGATCTAGCAATGCTATGTTGAATAGGATTCGAGGTCTTGAAGATCCTCAGACGGCAATTTCAGTCGAGAGGTATAGGTAGATATTATTTATAAATGCATTTAAGAGTTAGAAGGTAAGTTGAACAAAATTGTGCGATATGTCTGTCGGTAGTTTAACAGTGAGCCGGTGCTGACATCTTTGGTCTGCGTCCGGAGAGCGCGGCGGGGGACGGGCGGCTACAGGCGGGCGGTCAGCTGGGCGGCGCGGCGGGCGGCTCGGCGTGGGCGGGCGGGGGCGAGGCGGGCTGCAGCAGATGCTCGGCGACGGGCACGGGCCGCAGCCGCGCCGGGATCTTCTTCTGCGGACACAGCATCTGGAATTACAAATGTTCTATCATATAATGTAAATCTATCGCTACAACATCACTTCATGCGTCTAACTGCTCCGGTAATTCGATAATCAACGATTGGAGGTACTGTGTTGTGGAGGTTAGATTTTTGTGCGGAACAAATATTTGCGTGATAAGCATGGGTGTACGTGTGGTGTGCGGTGTGCGGTGTGCGGTGTGGTGTGTGCGGTGTGCGGTGTGGTGTGTGGTGTGTGCGGTGTGCGGTCTGCGGTGTGCGGTGTGGTGTGTGCGGTGTGCGGTGTGCGGTGTGCGGTGTGCGGTGTGGTGTGTGTGTGTGTGTATGTGTGTGTGTGTGTGTGTATGTATATATCTATATATTATCTATATATATATCAAGAAAATATCCTATACCTAGAGCCAATAAAAATAATGTCTATATAGAATTATTATTTTCTATGACGTCAACCCAATCAAATGTGAATGAGTTCGTTCGGTAAGATCTATCGTTTTTTCCAGTATGCATTTTGAAATTTGTGTTTACTTTCAATATGAAAACGTAATTTTTTTTTAAAGCTAATTAAATAAAAATTAGCAAAGTTAATTGTAATAAGATTTGAGAAGCCTATGTCTTACAAGAATAAAACTAAATTACAGAGCTTTTTTTATAAAAATAACGAATGAGTGTTTAACAAATAGTTTCAGGTGTTTTCTTTAATAAAGAACTGTTTTATATATAAGTATTGCACAGACATTGCGTCATTATGCGTGAATTCCATGACACTGTACGTATAGAATTAAGTAAACGTAATATTGTTATGGAATTAAGTGTGAAAATGTTTAAACTGTTATTATTAAAAATAATAACGTTTCATGTTTTTACTGTTTTATACACTATCTGTTTCATGTGAAAGATTGAAATATTCTGAAAATCGTCAAAAACAGTACATAGACAAACAGGATAAATGGACTCTATATTGCTGCAGTACCGTAATCAATCATCAATCTCTGGCCGCGCGGATAGAGAACTGATAAAAAGATTAGTAACAATTTGGAAACACAACAATTTAAATATCATGTCGATTCGCGCACATTTACGACAAGATATACTTGAATAATTGTAGTAAGACCGTAATAAACTCGTGACACATTTTCAAAATTTGTAACTCATTGATATCTACAATGTAATCTACAACAATTTTTTTTACTATAATGATATTACAAAATCACTTTTATCCTGTAAAAACATCGCGTATAAAGATTCGTGTTAAACAATTGGAGCACAAGTATCGTATATGACTTGCTACCTTCAATATAAAGCAACAACATTCTTATGAGAATAAAATTATCACAAACCTCGATTTGATTTATGTCAATCGTCGAGTATTAAACCTGTGCATATATCGCGTAACGAACTGGGTCACCTGAATGTCCATTTTACTCTGTACTACATGTACAATAGAACCTAGGTGTACTGTAAACGGTAACAATGCTTATGTAAAAGTATTCTGTTTCTAACGATAGTAACGTGAGCATACATTATGTGTGAATTTTACTTATTGACCGGTTCAACGTTACAAGATAATGCGATTGAAAATTGAATATCAGCAGTGGTTTATTATTATCGCCTCATATCGCTTGAAGAATTTCAATAAAAACGCCATATTCTTTCAGACATTGTTCATTAAAAAATTCTTTAGGTATTATCAATTATTCCATGAATAACACTGTCTTATTAGCATAAGGTAAAGTTGATTGTCTTTTTCGTAACATCTTGTATATATAACGGTATTTTTTTTATTTCATTGTATATGCTTTGAGCTATCTCATATCCAACGGTTCGATAGGGGATTATTTCATCTATTGTTCAGGCAGGTCACCGCGTCATGGGCAGACCGCGGACGCCGCTAACGTAACCGTTTCTGAAAATAGCTCTCGAGTTCGCGGCGGTATTAGCGTAATGTAGTGTATACGGACAGTTCTCGCCACGACAC
>DWME01009506.1:0-10876 GCA_018244795.1 Parelbella ahira ahira | reverse complement strand
AATCTCCGAAAGGGTAGGCAGAGGAATGTAGTAAGCTCTCACGTTTCACCGTCAACATTTTTCATCATATTATGGACTATGGAGGTGAGTCTGTTGGCATGCACCGAGCACAAATTCAGGCCCCGAGTCACTATTCGAAACTTCAAAATAGAAAAATTAATTCGTACCCGACCCGGGGATCGAAACCAGGACCTCTCGATCGGCAGTGCAAATAGTGAAATAGTAGATATAGTGTTATGTTCTAGATATATTGTCTCATTGAGTGATAATTAATGAATAAGAACTGCACTTGACATTTCATCGAGTATTAAGAATACAAGAATGTATATTGATGTATACCGTTATGACTTTGTGTTGTGTTTAATTATGAGGTTTATAGACTAACAATTGAACTGTAGATAAATAATTTTACCGTGTACAAATTAGTCTTTCTTCAATTAAATTATCATGATGATGATAATGACAATGTTATTGTTGGTCATCATTACTTACGAGCTTTATACACTAACATTTAAATTATAGCTAATTAATTTAACAGTATGCAAATTAGTCTTTCGGTTTTTGTATGATTATCTCAATCAATACTATTTTACACATCACCAATTACTCGTCATTGTCATTTGTGGAACAAAGGGTTAAACGATTTCGTTGTTGTACATCTTATTTGGTCGAGATTATCAGATAATGTTTTTTCAAGTCAATCAATATGATGTGCTGTCTTTTTTATTATATTATTCATAGGCATGCATGGTACGGATGGTAAACATATAGCACAGCATAGACATGGACGGTAAGTACAGAACGTGCTAGGATGGAGCACGCATGCTTACGAAGAGCTTGACCCTTGTTTTGAAGAGTACTAGTTGTTTATTGAAACATCCTTAATCCGCTTACAGTGATACTCGTATATACAGTACGTGCAATAACAAAGTAATCTTTAGTTTTTTCCCCTAAATCCCGTCTACAAATCAAATGTAGACGTAACCGAAAACCTCACTCGTAAAATCTGAAAATATACGAATTTGTAAATCGTGCGACAAACTTTAAAGCACATTTTAATCTGCAACTTGTAAATTACCCCTGAAAACATTTTCGTCTCGTGCTGAGGTATTACAATGCTGACATAAATCAAGTGGAGGTATTAAATAAAGAATTATGTTCTTGGCGTTGAAAATTAGCCTCTTACGTGGAATTTTAAGGGGAAACGGGGAAGCTCGTGAATTTGTCGCGCTGTGGTTTTGACGTATATTAAATATACATTTATGTAAATATTTTTCATATGTTGATATCTTGAAGTGGATTTGGAGGACCATGGAAGTTAAGACTTATGGTGTAATATATAAATTTGTATAGAAAATAATGCTTTCTTCGGTTCTGCTTTCTATTATATTCTGCAACCCTTCTCGATCGACCGAAAATCTTTCAAATCAATTTTACAATTTTACTAACAGTACGAGTATTTTAACTAAAGCCTGATAAATATAGTTATACTATCATTAATATTTCTGTATTATTGAATGATAGGTAGTTCCTAAGTTTGATTCCCGGGTCGGGCGCTATCGAGTGTCTGTTACTTCGATTTTCTAGATTTTAGTAGTGGTTCGGAATATAGATTTGAGTTTGGCGTGCGGCAATAGGCTCACCCCCTGTTCCATGGTGGGACGTAAGCGTAACTGGTGAAAATTGGTAATGTAATTATATATAATATTATGTGTATTACGTGTATTATTACACTCCTCTGCTAACCGCGTTGCGGGTTACAAGCGTGATATAACTTTTATTTTCTACCATTTCTATTTTATATAATCATTTAGCACAATTTATTAATGATAATACAGATTTGAGAACATCGTGATTCTCTAGAATTAAAAAATATAATTTTCTTATATATTTTTTACATTTGAAATGCATAAAAACAGCACGCAGCTCAATAGAATCTCAATTCATTGCATAAGAAAATGATAATGAATAAATACTTGAGCTTATATTGAAATTAGCTTGGCTGAAAGCAATTAGCTTAGCAAAAGTTACTTTTAAACAAAACTCTTTAATTAGGTCCGTGCTCGGTTCCAACCATTTATTCCTATTTAAAATGTCAGTGTAAGCAGAGAAGCAATACTTTTGACTTACCCGAGTTTAAAGTAAGAGCGAGCGGTGGAAAATATAGAGTCGTTCTTATCAACGACTGTACTTTTATAATTTGTTTCAATTTATAATAAAACCTGTATAACATTTTCATTACAATTTCTGGACCATTTACTGCAATTTCAAGTCATTATGTAGTTACTCAGTTAGTAGTAACTAAATATTTAAAGATATACTTATTATCACGCCTATTTCTTATAGCGGTAGTTAGAGTTTAAAAATTACTATACGGTTAAAGATAACCGATTTCATTGATATTATATCGAGAATGCTTGAACATTGCTAAATGTCACAGGTCACTGTTAATGCTTTTTAGTCAACCGCTAAAAGATGGGATAAATTCCCATATTGAAATAGAAGTCCCCTAAAGAAATACAGAATCTTTTAGTTTAATTCCTAAATAAATTTGCTATCGAGGAGTAACTAAGTAAATACTATTTTGGGGAACAACATAATGCGGGTAGGGAGCAAATCCTGAATTTCTTAACTAATATTACCGTTAGTCAAACAAGAAAGGGTCAGTTGCGACCTCAGCAGTTTCAAAGCTATTAATGAAAGCGAAGTATCCTTACAGATCTCCCACAGCCACCGTGTAAGTGTAACTTTCCGAGGGTAGGTCAAAACCGATCTCATTGGCTATATGTAACCCTTTTTACCACCGCTGGCCCGATGTCTCTACCTAAATTTCGGCACATTCGACTATGCTCTAGTCAGTGTAAAGATGGGTGGTTGATGAAGTTGGTGAGCAATTCTTTCTTTGGAATTTTTGAGGGCGCTGAGGTTTACAACAATTTAAAGAAGGTAAGCTAATGGAAGAAAACAGAGTTGACTTAACTTGTCGTCTATAGTGACGAAAAATTCATGGAAATTTTCCATTCAAAGCTTACCCTCTAAGACCTGATCCCTCTACGTTCGCTTCGCTTCAACAATCCCGCTTAGAACAAATATTTCAGTAATGAGCTCAAATTATGGGTATAGGGGTCAAAAAGTATCTATACATATAATCTGTATGTATGTAATATACCAGCAATCTGGACACAAGCCCTCTTAATGCCTACTTTGGGATCAGGTGGCTGTACTTGGAGATCTCCTAACATAGTAATATATTATTATCTGTTTTCACAAAAAAATACTATACTTTACTATCAATAGATATATTGACACATAGAAACGTACATATAGACTAATACATATAGACATATCTAGACTTTTTAAACCTATCTAGACTTACCTAGACCTATCTGGACTTATCTAGACCAACCTAGAAATACCTAAACCCCCCTAGCCCCACCTAGACCTACCTAGACCTACCTACACCTAACTATAAGATCGATCAATTGTACGATCAATGGATATACTGAACTTGGCTATCATAGCTGATGATTTAAGTAGAACATCTCTCGCGAGGTTGTTCTTTCACAGCTCGTTGTACTATTATCATTTCTTAATTGATTTGTGCTCAAATTTCGATACCGAATTGGGTTTTCACCCTTTCCGTGTCAAAATAAGATAAGAGTTGGAATAGGGCTAAGTCCCGATTGTTTTAGTAACAAAGAGGTTCAATTAGAAATTGATCTGGGTCCGTTATAAATTTAAATCACTCGGGTTGAGTACGCTCCACAGATCTATATAAAACCAAACCGAAGTTAATCGTTAAAATCACTTGATCCAACAAATTAACGAAGCATTTTAATCGCTAACGAATGCCAATTATTCATTAAATTATGAAGGGATTTCCCGTTTTCCGACGCTGAGATTTAATCTCAAACCTTTAAAGGTATCTGTTTCTATATATTTAAATATATAAGACTGTAAGTTGTGTTCTCTGCCTACTTCATAAAATTGTGTTAAGGTATGTATCTGTATATGTATCTATGTATGTATGTATGTATGCATGTGTATAAGTTATTTTTCACATAGTTTCACTTAGTCAGCAGCAGGTTTCGATAACTGGTTAAGTATTCAGTGTAAAATTATATTTTGAATTATGGATTCCAAGTCCTGCAGAAGTTGTACCACGACCCGACAGTGGCTAGATGCTAAGGTCACATTAAGAAGTTAAAAATATTGTACTTGGTCTTAGTACAGTACTGGTCAGCAGAGGCCATGTTATGTTTGGTAAATGAAAAAATAGAATTTTGAACGGCAATTGTGTTCCTATTTCAAATTTTGAGGAAGAGAGGAACTCGTTCACTTGAACAGTTCAGCGAGTAAACCAATTTAACTCGTATAATATGAAACAAAACTTCAGGAATGAATATAAATAGGTATGGTAATATTTTAGTTCAACTGTTATCTATGTATTTAAAATTAAAAGCCAATTTTTTTACTCCTATCTTTTTATGAGTTGGAAGACTGAACTCTAAATGTCATTATTTTTATTCTGAAGACTCAGAGATTTATGTCCAAAAACAATTGGCAATAGTTAATGTAGACTATGGCCTTAACCCTCTCAATATGAGAGGAGACCCATATTCCAACAGTGGAATGACTATGTGTCGATTATTATTTAATAGTTAATGTAACTATTATAAATATTTATATTTATAAACGATAGGTACCAACCTATAAAAATCCTGTAAGCTGTGTGTGATATATAGGCATAATATGTATGTATATAAACAGATACATATACATAAGTATATAAATTGTAGGTAAAATACAAACATTACGAGTATATTCCATTTTTATTTCACTAAACCATATAGCGCATATGAAGTTCCATTCTATTTGGCCACCTTAAATGTTACAATTTTATAGTTGTTTTCTCGCGTAGCGCTCATGATGTTCAAATGGAATAGTCAAGCTTGACAGTTCACATATCGCAAAAATTTCCAAAACACATTTAAAGTATAAAAATTCCGGCGTTTTGCTACATTTTTAAAACGAAAGTTGCATTTTACTAAAGTAATATATAATGATATACAACTTGTTGCAGCCGAAGTTTGTGTAAAAAGATCATAATGCATATGAAAGCTTGATAAAAGTTCAGCTGGTGAAAACAAAGATAGTGCTTGAAGTTTGAGCTTTTAAAGCTCCCGTGAGGTGGTCTTTATACATAGTGCGGTGAAAGTTTACACGGTATATCATTTTACTAAACATACGGCTACCTTGACAAATAATAATTCGTAACTCCATGGAGTTCCTAAAAGATTATGAGTATACACATGCAAGTTAGTTGCTATTTCTTTTCAAATTAGAATATTGCTATTAGTATATAATATTATTATAATAAGGAATAATATTTTGGTGAACATAAAAACTACTAATCATAATTCGTGAACATGCAGAACTGTAATCAAAATGTTTTGTACACTTAGAAGTTTGTTGTTAGTTTCTTGCAGTTATGACGATCACCAACGACATCTTGCAGTAGCACATTTCGTAACCGCGCGATTGATCGCTACATTTGGCGTTGTCGCATTTGTAACGCGCGACGGAAGCGACTCTATATTGAATCAGTAACTACTGCGACGCTAGTGACGTGCGACTGTTTCGGATGCTCACGCTCGCTACGTAGACGAAGCATACGTCTTGCGATACAGTATCGTGTTCGTTTTGAGACTATATCGCTTCTGACATAACAACTATACAATCAGCATGTATAGATATTACTGGAAATATTACTTTACAATTATAGGTAATTTATTTCGTATCGTCAGATAACTGATGCGTCAAAGGAATCATATTCATCATCAATAACCCTTTTTATCGATACATCATTATATTACTTTGAACATAACATTTTTAAAACTAGTGTGACGTAAACTAACAACTGTCAAAGCCTGTATAAATAAATGTAATTAATAATTAGAGGAGAGACTGTGTACTGCAACTACCTTTAAAATTAGTCGGTGACACACTACGTGTTTGGAACAGTCGAAGAAATATTTAGTAATATCAATGAAATATTCTACTTCTATTAGATGAAAATAAAACACGAAATTATATACTTAAGTATCACCGCTCTATTAACTCCAAACTAATTACAGAAATGACAAACCTCCGTTGAAAAAAAAGATATGGAAACGTGAAGAGAATTTAATTTGAAAATTTCGAGGCGTGAAATCTCGGTGTGATCATTAATTATTGTTAGAAACTTGAAAATGAAGTCTGCTTAATTAGGCCGTGCGGCGAGTTCAACGGGATCTTCTGTAGAAACTTGCCAGGTCTCACCTTTGAGAGGAGTTTTGGTTACATTAAATTTCTGACGCTCACGTAATATCACGCCTGTAATCCCCGAAAGGGTAGGCACAGGAGTGTAGTGCACTCCCACGTATCATCAGTTACGGTTAGGTCCCATGAAATAAGTGGTGAGGCTATTGCCATACACGGGGCACAATTCCAGACTCCGAGTCACTACTAGAAATTCTTAGATAGAAAATTCCAATACTACCCGACCCGAGATTTGAACCCAGGACCTCTCAATTGGCAGTCGCGCTTGCAATCACTCTACCAACGAGGCAGTCAACGCTTACTTAAACAAAAAAGTTTAATTTCATTGTTACGATTCCTCTTATTATTAATTTGGAAATGCCTTTTAATCACACTTCACTGTGTGTTACATCGACTCATGTGGAATGGTAAATATTAATTAATATGTTTACTTACTATATTAGAGTTCTTAACGTATGTCACGTGGATGAAACAGATAGCTCATGGAGAATTCGTTCGACGTTCAGCTTTCACCTGACGGCGTCTGCCCTAGACTTTGCTTGTAATCCTGGGCGCTATCTGTCATTAAGAAAAATGTGGTTTAATATCTTTATAGAATGCCAAACTGAAGTCGGGCTTAGTCGCCTCTTTCGACACCCTGTTGGTGTTGCGGGATGTATACTTTCTCCATCACGAAATGGATACATTTGGGCCCTTATTCTCATTGTCATTATTTGTATACTAATGAATTATTTTATATACATTTATATAATAATGCAATGAAGTGCATATTATATATCTACTTTTATGTATTTATTAAAATATACCATTATTTTGTTTCAGGTAAGTTCTTCCACAGTCGATTTCACTCCGACTATGGTCGGCTTTAAACTTACTTCCGTATTCGTAAAAGGTCCTAGGTAAGTACCATTACAGTAATATATAGGTATAACTTTGGAACACCCTTTTATATAATATGTATGTATATAGGTAGATATAAACCCTTTATGATTGACGTCAACTGAAAGGTATTACTATTTATACAGAAAAAATTAATGTGAACAAGGATGGCCTCAACGCTTAAAAACTATTATATCTTTAAAGCAGCCCATATAGTTACTACAGAAAAGATTGCGTCAGACAACAGAAATAGGTCGCTAAACAATGAAATTATTTATCCATCCCACTGAACATAGTAATGAAGAATGCAAGAAGGAAGCAAGAAAAATGGAAAAAGAGCAGAAAATAAAAAAAAACGTACCCTTAAATAATGCTCCTTCAGAAATTTATTAAAATTTTTCGAGGTTTTAGCTTTCCGTACATTAGAAGTTAGAAAGCTCCACTGACGGATGGTGTGCAATTGAGAAGGATTGTACGCAAACTAGTATAAGGCGTAGATAGTTCTGAGTACCTACTAAGGTTTCAGAAGAATGAAGAACTCGATTGTGGGAAACAAATAAATTAAAAGATTTCTCGCAGATAGGGTGATTCAGGTATAGTTTCCCTAATAATCCTATTCACAGACTATTCTGTTGGCTGCACGCGATTCAATCATTTGTGTAGGTTGTGCCAGTAAATTAATTTGCACAGTAATCTACTCACATATATTATGATGTATACACATACGAATATATAATATCTTTCATCATAATAATTAATCTCAAACAAGAGTCAGGGTTTCATTTATGTCGAACACGCATGAGCACGTGGCTGGATTGAGATGGAATGATTCCTGAGACATTATATAAAGATGGTGATCGTGAGTGTCTTCGGGAAGTTAGGACCTCGCATGATTCAATATAATACTCTAACTTCAACTCGCCGTAGTGTGAAAATAAAGTTAATTACAAGATAAGGCTTTCGAGGTTAGTGCCTAGGATAATAAACTTACTGGATTTAAATGTTGTGATAAGTTGAAATAAAAATGTCTGCTACTACTAACTAAACTATATAACATGTGCGCAGACACATCTCACTTTTAGTTGTGTATGTTGTAATGAAAAAATGTTACTATCGCCGATGGCAAAGGACAAAATCGTGAAAAAAACAACGAAAACTTTTCTATAAAGTTCTGCAAATCGTGTAAAATGTACAAATAATCGAAGCGGACACTGATCTCACTCTTTTTATTCAGAGCGAAAATATGTACCTGTGTCTAACTGTGGAAAGATAAAAGATCATGATGGTAAATATTTTTTTATTTTTCTGGTTGCGTTTTATGTCGACTCTATTCTTTGATCTATCACGGCGATTGGAAAGCACAACTTGAGGTTGTTTCGCCATCTAAAAAGAAAGAAATGTGCTGTCTACACGCCTTCGCCCATAGACATAACTTCGGAACTCGGTTTTCGGTTCACTGAAAGCCTAAATAATTCCAATAAATTATTTGTAATAATTAGAACTAATTATGATGTAGTCATGCTGAACATTGACTACGTATGTTATGTGATCTTCACATTTCCGGTATCTATGTTAATATTCAAGTACCACTTGACTTGGTACTCTAGTACCTACTTGAGACTTGAGTATTTGCGTGTCATTTCAATGTAATGGTCAGAATTATTTAATGTATTAGTATGATAAAGGCTCTATAATTAATGTATTGCAAGATAAATGGATGGAAACTTATTGAAATTGGTCACTTCAAACAAAGAAGCGTGTCAAAGATCGTGCACACTACTGGCCTTTTTTATTTATTTATGATATTTCTACCAGTCAGCACAGGTGAATCACCTGCGTTGACTGGTACTGGTATAAATGGTTACATAAATGGTTGAGAGGTGATTTGATTTATAAAAAGTTAAGAATTTTCAGAATTTACGAAACCAGTGAAGTCACTAATGCCTTGGCAAGATATAAAAAAAGCCTCTTAGAAATCCCCATTTCAAAGCGCTCGGGAAATACTTCAAAGGAACTTAATTCTACATTTCACAAGTGTGCGTTAGAAACGAGCGCGGAAAGCAGACCGTGGAGGATCCCTGCGCCAATCCAATTGACGTGGATGGGACTTCATTTTTCGTTTACTAGTACCGTGTTGGGAATGTCGCCTGAATTTCTATCAATTTCATAACTAGTTAGTGAATAGGTTTGGAGGATGGCCCCGAAAACTAGTCAGGCCATCACGAAAAACATAATCATATGTATAAACACTCACGAGCCATTTAATAGCAATTTTATACTGTTTTGGATAATATGATATGATACTGTAATTTGTTGGGACCACATTGGTTATGAATTCACCTACCGCCTAACACTTTCTGCAATTCAAGAACATGAAAGTGACTAACAGGACATCAGTCTATCAAAATATCAGTTTCTAACGGAACAATAAGAAGGGTAATGATGATTATGACAGAGTCGGTCCTCAAAGAAGAATATATAAGTGGTCAATTTTATAGACTGTAAAGCTATCAGGAACATTTTATATTTCATAAAAGGACCCATAAAAAATATATGGTTTCCAAGGTAATCAGCTTTAAAAAGCCGAGTGTGCGGTGTTCGCTACGGTGAATAAATTAAAATGTTTCCTGAATTTCTGCTTCGGTTATTCTAAATAGACATTTAAAATCAGATTCATAGCAATTTTTTTATTTGTTTACTTTTTGAACACTTGTGAAATCGCTTAAATTATTCCCGCTTTTCAGTTTCAGGGTATTTTCTTATTGAAGTATTGTCAGGTGTGCTGTTATTCATGATATAATTATACTCCCAAAACTTACTTCGTGAGATATTTTTCATATACAGGTGGTCTAAGTGACTGTCGTATTGTTAATTCTAGCGAATGTACTTAGACCAAGTTAAAAACATTTACGACCCGACTGATGCTAATAAAAATAAACACTTCTCTAGTCCTTCTCTAGTCCAAGTTAGAAAATAATCTTTAAATGCTCTGCAAATACAGTTTACGCAGATATCACCTGCCTTGATATTAAAGCTTTTAAACACATTTTCATTGCGGACTGCTCGTGAAACCGACAGTGATATAATGATATTTAATATTGCGAAAAATTAATTAATTTCCATGTGTAAAAGTACAAATAGAAACATATTCTCAATTAGAACTTTGTGTGACGGCGTTAAATGCCGTTAGTGTGGACTATAATGAGTTGTGGGACAACTCTCGCAATTTGGACCCGGTGAGGGTACAAATTGTTTTAATAAGTAAGCACATTAAACTTGGAAATTAGAGAACCCAGACAACAACTGTGCAAAACGACTGGCAGTTCCTTTTCTTTGTCGTGCCCGAAGAAAATTTAAAATAACCTTTTGAAACTCTTCCACGTTCTTCATTATGTACAATATAAATGATATCAGACACTCTTTTACAGTTTTTATAAAACTAGAAACGCTTAGAAAATTATTTAAAGCTAATTGATTGAAATTAACAACAGTAAAAATATCAGCGAATTACATACATACTCGTATATGTATTTAGATGGAATAGTACTGCCTCGAACGGTTGCAAGTTCAACTGCCGATCAATAGGATCTGGGTTCAAATCCCGGGTCGGGTGCCACTGGATTTTTCTGAGATTTTCTAGTAAAAAAATTTTGCCCTGGCTCGAAGTTCGGGTCTG
>DWME01009505.1:0-10877 GCA_018244795.1 Parelbella ahira ahira | reverse complement strand
TTTGAATGTGAACACTATTTTATATTATATTTTTTTAATCTATATTCTATATCTAAGTACAATATTTTTAAAATAGGATTCAAATTTAAATTAAACCCAAGTGTTAAATGTTTTTGGTAAATTTTAAAACGTTCTCAGATAAAAGGTATCTACGACTTAAAATACCATCATTATTAATATCATCGTCATCAGCTCATTTACGTCCACAGCTGAACATAAGTAAGTGTCTCATTTAAAAAACCTTAAAAATAATTGTATATTAATAAATACAAACAAAATAATATTAGGTACGTCATATGCCAACTGAATATAAAATAAAAAAATGTTTTATTTACGTTTACAACTTTCATATTTTTTTACATTCAATTAGCAAGGAAAAGCAACTAGCTATAGGTATACATGAGTAGGTATATATTTATATGGACACAGATATGTCTTTAAGTATGTTTATCAGCTGTCTGGTTAGCGGAGACACGAGGACTTCCAAAATATTCTGATTAGAGATAAAATCTTGTACTTATTTAAACAATTCTAGATTTTTTAAAGTGTATGGTGTTGAGACGAAAGAAGTTTGCCACGCCCGTAACTTGTGGAAATCCTTAAGCTGTGCCTATCCCATTGGAAATAAGGTATGACGAACCGTACACAGATGTAAGTTTTTATTTACTATATTATAAAGTATAATAAGACAGTAAACAAAAGGCTAACAATATAAAATGTTCACAAAAGATAATATCAATCTCAACACATTTTTAATTAACGTTACAAAGAAATCGTAAAGTAGGTAATATTACAAAATGCATATAACTTTCGAGAAAATTAAATTGAATCTTCATACTTTACCATCCCCCGGAAGCGAAACTCTGTGTTGTTTAAAAACCGACTAATAAAAGTTCCATTACGACGAAACACCGACATAATTACCGCCATTTTTTTTGCTTTTTTTTAAACGAAAATGCATTTTTGCACCGAGATATTTTTTCTATACGGAAGTTTGTGTAACAATGCACAAACATTCGTCATAATTTGTTTTACGAGAGCGCGGCCCGCTTCATGCGAGATGTGCCGTTGTTCATAATTGATATTAATTATTTATATAAGTAAATGTTTATTGTTATACCCTTTGTTTTAATTAACGTTTTAATGTTTTACCGCTGAAAAATAACTGTTTTATCTTTTTATTACGTAGCTTTCAATAATGTTAAAAGGAGAAATAGGAACATATTCATTAATCATGAAAACACTGAACACTCCCGACAACTAAAACGTTGATAATATAAATTATATAAACGTAAGTGGATATTATAAATTTCTCGTGCTACCTTTTTATAACTTGCAACTTTACATTAATTAGCGAAGCATTTTGAAAATTTCACTTCTTTTCCAATGTATGTAGGTACTTACTCGTACCTTTCTCCTGCAAACTGTCAAATATCTCTAATTTTTCGACTGATTTAACTTTTTTTTTTAAGTGTAATGTAAGGTGTCTATGACTATCAAAACATAGTAGGTACGATTCGATTTTCACGCACGAAAAGTATTTATATCTGGCTGCTAAATTATATAGGTACCTACAATATAAGTGTAGATATCTTTTTAAAAATATATCTAGCAACAATTGTCTCGTTGTAACATCACAGAATCTATTATTTAATTTGAAATGAAATGTCAATGTGTGTTAGCCCAGAATAGTAAATACACACACACACACACACGCAATAGTCCTGTGCGCTGGAGTGACTACGGGTGCGGTAACCATGGCAACCATTTAGCACAATTCGATTGAACAATACTTTCACTGCAGCATGCCGCCGTCCTGCCGCGTATCATGCCCTCGCCACATGCACACCGCACTCCGATCCCAATCTCAGAGATTCACCTTCGTTTTTTTTCTAGGAAGGAGTTTTACGTATCTACTACCTACTAACTGCTGATGTCGGCGTTGACCGCGCGGCAGCACCTGCGCCTGATGTGTTATTATTTGCCATTTTTAGACAATTAAATATAAATACAGATTTTATAAATTCAAAGTTGAAGAATATTTGTACCAGCTTTCTTCATCTTTCTCCTCCTCCTTTTTAGGTATTGAATAAAAAAAAAATAACGATTAGTAAACTTTAATACTTAATTAAAATCACAGATACAAAGTTAGGCCTAGATATATTAATTATAACTGCAAAATTTACGGATCTTTTCCAAAACCTAACCCGTTTTTTTGTTCCCTTGAAGTTAGAACAGTGCCCCGCATTCATCATTGTCTCAATTTTCTGATTCTACTTTCAGTATCTACTTACTCGTATATAGGGACATAGTTTAAGCTCTGATAATTTTGGATAGGTGATAGATACAGAGTAGGTATATAGATACATATGTAGGTATACGATAATTATAGCTGGGTACGGTAAGAAATGTAGATAAACATGTTCTTTTGAATATAATCTTGGGACAAGGTTTAAAATAGCCACTTAAGCCATAAGGAAAAAAGCCTTCTGGAATGTCTCTTGAGGGCAAAATCTAAAATAAAATTCAAATTCATTTATTTACAGATGAATTTTGATTAAAACAAATGTACAATTAATTATTAAATAAAAACAATCGTTATTCTATTATTGTATGTCCAAATAATGTACGTTATTAGGGCATCAAAGCTTACAAAATGCAAACAAGGCGCGAGCGAGAGGCTATCAGAAAGAGACGGCAAAACTTCTCTCCAGCCGCATGCAAGGTGGGACGGCCAACGCCACGCCTTCCCTGAATATCGATTTGTCTGACACAGATAATTTATTCATAATTCCATTGTTATTCTCTTTTATAACCGTTAAAGGGAATATTGTCTTTGGATCGTGGTTTATTATTTTTAATCTGTGCTTAATCGCACACTCTGTGGGCCGATGTTATTGGCGGGATTTGCGTGCCTTTTTATTCCTTTATTGTGTTATGTAAACGGAATCCACCAGATTGGGATAACGAAAAGTCAACTCTGGCTGAAATTATAAAATAAATAGGAATTTAAACCCAAATATTGTTAATAGTGTATGCAAAAGATTTTGAGATTTCTTTCTTTTCTTTAGTCGTACAATTCTTTTAAGTTTTTGTTAATTTATTTTGGAATAGTTAAGTGAGTTCCGATCGATGTATTTTTTAATTGCGCTACATGTTCGTTGTTTTTGCGTAAATATAATAGACATGCATATTTTCTTTAAAATTAGTACCTAATAAGTAGATACCCATACTTAGAGTTACAAGTATCTATCATTATCATTCCCGGTCGTTTGACCAATATCGATAAGAATCTCTTCACCTGATTTATTTAGAAAAAAATATCAAACTAGCAGTTCTACTCCAGGGATATTTCATCGGCAACATGCCTACTATTATATCTCTTGGACATTTGGGTGCACCTTCATAGAGATGGCCAATGTTGCCGACCATGGCCTTATCGATTTCTATTCTGAGAGTAGACCAGTGCAAGACGGTGACCGATGGGGCAACAGTCTGCCGCACAGACTCAGCTTGAGTCTTAGATTTAAAAAAAAATGCTTATACAGATAAAACTAGGCACATTAGTACAACTGTTTCAAATTATTTAAAACATTAAGTTGCATATTTCCCTTTCACATTCGTCCTTGCAAGCACATCTAATAAATCAATCATAATCAATAGATAGGTACTTACAATATAGTACCTGCTGTTTCCTTCTCCCCTCACTGTTCGGTTATTAATCCTATCAACCTATATCAGAAGGTCGCAAACACAAACCGATCATTAAATTCGTGTTACATTGTTAAAAGGTAGATACAAAATAATGGTCGGTTTTAATATGACCGTAGGTAGGTAGGTATATACCTACCTACCTATACTCGATTAGACATTAGCTAGCAAAGTGACGATTTTAACCTGACCTGAACACTGACGAAAGGAACGTTATTGCTTAAATTTTTTTAAGTAAAACATTCACACAAATAGACTTAGTGAATGTAAATTTTCAGGCGTGGTTTTTTTATTTGCAGTAATATGTAACAGTTTTATAAGACATTTACAGCATTGAACTTCGAAGGAGAAGTCCAGTTTGTCTCTCTTTCTCTTGTCCGATCACATTGTGTTTCGCGTCTCACTATCAGTAAGTAAATAAGTAGGTAGGTATAACAATTTTATTCATAGGATGGGGTTGTGCAGATACACTGGATCTTAGTCTTAAACAATTTAAATGAAGAGAGACGTGGTTAAACTGACTTCTACTATTTTAAGAGACTTACAACATGTGCCAAAAGGTTAAAGCTGTGTTAATTTAGTTTTTAGGCATGTCTAAGGTTGCCGTTCTCTTCCAGAAAAACTACGGCTTTCCCTATGTGTGGGATGCGGAGGCCAGATCCACGACCAGTACATCTTGCGAGTGGCGCCGGACTTGGAGTGGCACGCCGCCTGTCTGAAGTGCCAGGAGTGCAGACAGTTCCTCGACGAGTCCTGTACATGTTTCGTCAGGGACGGGAAGACGTACTGCAAGCGGGACTATACCAGGTGAGACGCACTGTCAACCTTTCAGAAGTTGACTTAGTGGTTGTTTGGATAATCACGCCAGAGTTTTAACGGGGTTTGCATAGAGTACAGAATGCCTCTATTCTGTATCATAGGGCAACGAATATCTCTATCCTGACGGGGTTGACGTGCTTCTTCATCATTCATCACTCTTCATATACCTACTCAAATGTTAATTACAATTGTTAAAAGTTTTGATTTGAAATACCTAGACCGATTTTGTCCATAACGATTATGGTTACTATTACTGACAAAATGAGGGTAATGTAAATAAGTGGATGAAATAGGTGTATATGTATCTATACCTATTTAAAAACGAGACATGATAAAAATAAAAGACTTATACCTACCTAAGAACCTACTGTCTACCAACTGTAAGTATCTAGTAGAAAGCAATCCTAACAAATCAATATTCATGTGGATTAGTCAAACGGCACAGAAGTTAACACAACTACGGCACCGCCTAGTGGCGCGCTACAGCAATGTCAATAGCATAAAATAAGAATTAGATATATGTAGGTATGCTAATATATGGTGGTCGGTCAAATGGTATTTGCGACTAGCAGAACTACGTCTGCCCGGTCCAGACAATCCTTTATACATTCTCACGTAACTTAAAGAAAATAATTAAAGTTATGAAACCGAAGATTCCAAGTGACACCGCATTAAGTAATAAAGACTCGTAAGTACAATAAACGGATTTGAATTTATTAACATCAATGAAAAATGTTCATATGCGAAGAAGCCGCGTGAACGTAAACAAACAAGTTAACTTCCACGTTAAATTTAGAAAGTTTACAGTATCGTGCTGATATAGTCGTAGTTTACAAACCGGGACCTAAGTCCTCATTCCAAAAAAATATCCATAACCCAACGTCAATCAGACAGCGCTCGCGGCGCCACTTTTTAAACACACACCAAAGATGAATTCACTAAAATAACTTCCATATGTTTACCTTTTCACTCTACCATCTCTCGCGGCTGAAATATAGAATTACAAGTCGGCAATCGGTTAATGCCGCCATGTTTTTATTGGACGATACATCGATAGATTTTAACCCGTTGGCGTAAGACGAGATATTGCTTAGCTTTGTTCAAAAATTATACTAGGCAATGAAGAAACGATGGCACTATACAGTGATGCGTCAAGAAAACAAACTGGATTCGACTCGGCATTATGTATTTTGGCGCCAAAACAAACGTCACTTTGACAGCGCGGCGGGCGGCGGGAACCTGATATGTCTATAGAATGTTTGTTCCCGTTTACACCGGCCCGGATAAGCGGGTTTTCGATTACGCTTTTTTTGTTTTACTAATGTACTATTTATTTTCTATTCTTACTAGTTAATTCATTCGACGACACGTATTTATTTTCTCACGAACTGTTTGATTTACCAACTGCTGTCCACGGGTTTTGGTGTCGCGCCTAATGCTTGTTTCACATGACTAAGTTTAATTTAAATTTGAACTGCTGAGCCACAGCCAAATTAGATCTCTTCAAACTAATTTCGATCACTTTAGTTATATTACTCTATTCACTCTACGAAGCGAATGTAAATTTTGTGTCTTGAATGAGTTCTATTAATAAATTATAAAACCGACGTACTTGTACCTCGATGTGATATATTTTTGTCAAGGTTTCTATCCAAATTTCGAATTATATGTTTTATTCCTTACCCTGAAAAGGTTTTTTCTCTAAGGATACCACATAATACATAATATTAAGGTCCTCTAAGATTTGAATTACCTACACGTTGATTGATTTGATTCTGACGGGGAACGAACTTCAAAGTTACTAAGACTAACTTTTACGTAGTTACCATTCTCAAACAGTTTCAAATGATTACGGACCAACGCCTTTGTATATTCCATACTCTTTCTTTAAGGATACATCTGAACATCTAATTAATACCGCCAGTCAATCGGAATGGTAAAATAAATAAACGGGAAATATTCGGGATTTAAACAACGCAAGAATCAAAAAGGAACCTTATTGTTACCACCCAGAAGGTACTTAAAAGATTCACAGTTGGAATGTTATCGAACAAAATGTGTACACGGATGGACGCTACGGCGTCTATCTGTGGATTGCGACCACGTCTGAACCTTGATGCGACTCATTGAATTTGTCTTTAAAATGTTTATACTTAGATAGTTCATCATTATCAATCTTGTAACTGCCGAGTGATTCTATGTTATGTGTGGTGTGCTTTAAGTTTAATTTTCTCCCCTTTTTTTAACTTTACCAGTATTCGCCTAGTTGTAAAAATTCGACAATAATATATCAAAAATTTTAAGATATTGAATTTCTACGACAAAATATCATAATATGTCTCTGAAAATTTCCACACTGTGCTACTATTTCACCAAAAAGTTTTCTCTGACGTTGGCAGTATGAAAGTAAACAAACATTATTAAATTTAGTTTCGTGACAACACATATTATATAAAAGTTTTAGCTCTATACATTCCTTCTCATTGTTAGATAGGTACCTATCTGTCACTGTACCAAATCTTACACCCTTCCGTGCGTGCCGTGTTCTTAAGAGGTACAAAAGTTTATCCACCTCATATCCATAAACAGATGATGGAACACGTTATTACTAAGTATGTATGTACATACATATATATTTAAAAATATTCGTCATCATCATTAGGCAACGTAACTCTATAACTAGACATAGGCCGAGCAAGGCACCTCACTGAGCCCGGTAAAATAATTTATACGTTTTCGATCATTGAAAATATTCGGAAATGAAGTGCCTGTGCGCAACAGTCATGCCTACCAGGCGGCGCGACGCCCTGAGCTGCGCACCGGACGCGCACGGAACCAACTGTTTATATTAGAGTACGGTAGGTATCGGATATCGTTCGGATAAACATCGGAAATGCCGGAATAATTACTCATTAATAAATCTTTTAGTGATACAATATATCATAAATAGAGAGAATAAGGAATTCTACGGATGTGCTCTTAAATGTTGGTGACGAGAGAAGTATCTACGTGTATAATGGTAATCCTGTGTCGATACGAAGTGTCCGTCATGAAATTTAATATTTTTCGAAAACTCGTCTTATATAAGAATTGAACCCACAATCAGCTCAAAATTTAGTTACACTAAACACTGGGTCAGTAAGCCAATCAACAGCCCATAGGTATGATTAATGTTTACTTTTGAATGAATCTGTACATTATCATTAGCCTAATTCCATTGTTGAACATAGGGCTCTCCTGGGAGATTTTTTCCCTTAATCCCCATCCCGGGGCATGCGTAGACTGTACACAGATAACATGAACTATTAGGTACCTACTTAAATGCACGTACTCATACATATGTATTAAAAATATTATAATATGTTTTCGTTTTATTGTGATATCTCAGCCAAAACATTAAAAAACCTGTGTGCAACATACATATAGGTAGGTTTACTAGACGAAGGATGAGAATGTTCGTGACAAGATAAATTTTTCGTGACATTAAGGGCAACTATATATTACGTAACTGTAACAGAGTGGAGTATAAACGTTTCGCGGTACAGATTTGTTGACTCGCCCCTCGCCCTTCGCCCCTCGCCCAGCGCCCCGTGCACCCCTAAATTAGCGAAATGGGATACGTTCCGCCAATATCTCGTTACGCGCTGACAATAAAAGAAACAGTAGCGCAACCAGCTATAAAATGTTCATTTCCATACAAGAATTTAATTTGGAATGTGTTTAATTTAGCTAGATACCTACTTAGTTATTATTGTTGAAGAGAGTTTGTTATATAAGTAACATATTCTGGTTTTTTCTGCTTGCAAGTGAAATATTGTATTATAATTTGCAAGCAGAAAAGATTAGAATATGGAAATTTGGTATGTTGAATGTATGATTCATCAAACTTTTATATGCTTATATAAAAGTTTGATGATTCATATACATAATTAATAGGTAGGTACTACTTTTATTTGAAAATGTGACCGATTTAATTTTAAATTGGAAAGGTAACTAACAAAACATTTAGTTTTGTACTAAATATTTATACTTGGGTTCTAATACAATTTCAGTAGATACTACATATTTAAAAAAAAAATCAAATGAGATGAGTGTGGTACACTCCCAGGTTTAGGTCTGACAATAGAGTAGGTGGTGAGCCTAATGCCATACACCAGGCACAGATTCAAACTCCAAGAACCTCTCAATCAGTAGTCGCGTTCCCAACCACTCCACCGACGAGACACTACCGACAGATGTTTGTCCGTCACCGCAAATTATGATGACAGAGTTCAACGTAACATGTAGATACCTATTACAGTACCTATGGTTGCGCTTAGTGACGTTGCCTAGGCACCCATCGCTTCTGTTCACGTGTACCTACATACAACGCTCTAATATTGTTCTCATATCGCAATCTTGAGTAAATTTTGTCGTTATATATAAATACATATTTCATTAACCTCACTCCGCCTTTGACCGAGACAATGCACCGCGCTGTACAAGATTCGATTCACGGTTGAGCGAACATGTTAAAGATTTTGATTTTAAATTAGAGTTTTACAATATTGTTATTATTGTTTTATAGCTTGTTATATTATTTGTCATAATGATATGAAGATATAGTTGTTAAATGAAAAACTGCGATCGATAGTATCTATCGATGTGAGAACAGTAGGTAGGTATGGGTAATATAATTTCAAGAAATATGCTTATTTCCAAGGACCTTTAAAATCAATACGTTAAAAGTAGTTTTTGAATGCCTAAGTAAACCCTTACGAAAAATGTGCTGTTATATAAATATTTCGGAAAAGTAATTATATCACGTTTAATTATAGTTAGGTACTTGGCGTAGGTAGGTATCTACTATTTCGATAAAATAATCTATGGCGTATTCTTCCTTTCAGTCTCGAACTTCCCCTCTCTCCTCTCCCTTTCTCCTTCTCTTATTACAGTACATATTTTGACGTCTGTCGGAAGGGTTCGTTGGGAAAATAACCACCACCTGGATCTGTGAAGGGTAGGGGTTTGCAAACGGGGTAGATTACTACGTAAAATAATATTTGCAATACAAGTTAGAAGTTTTATGGTTGGCGATAATGTGTCTGTAATAAAATCTCAATTAAAACTGTAATGTTTAAGTAAAAGTACTTGTACGTACGTACCTATGTCTAAGACTTTTGTTATTAACTGTCTACTGATATTGACACAATAATATTAGTTTTGTATTTATCACAAAAGTTATCGTTAAAAGTAGCAGAGAAACCTTACTACAAAACGGATGCTAACGTTAAGACCCTAGTTAGAAATCCCTCGCGAAAATCTCTAGGCCGGAATTAGCCCAGCCGAGCGCAGTGTGTGGTCCCGCGGCGCGCAGCCGGGCGCCGTGACGGGGCTGTCGCAGGCCCGGCTCTGGGCTTCTCTTGACTGTACCTACTACAATATCTATATAATTGTATCTATATAATTATATAATTATATCTATGTATATTTATTATTTATGTATGTTTATTTATAGCGGTCGGATGCGACGAGCTGATGATCGAGCTCAGCGGCGAGCTATTCGAGAGGCCTATGTCCAGCTGTGGTCGGGAGCTGGCTGATGACGATATATTTATATATACGTACATACTTATGTAGTTGATCAGCGGCCGGTTACCACAGCACGCTGTCCGGGCGCATCGCGGCGCGGGCGGCGTGTGGACATGTCGTAAGAAACGAATGTATTTATACAGTTGTTGTTTCGTACGCAGTCTTCAGCTGTCCGTCAGAGAAAAAGATTTTTAATATGTTGTATGACAACATCAATCTTTTTATAGTTCCGCTGCTGAACACTGGTCTCTTCCCACAATGTGACCGGTTAAGGCCATATCTTATGTAGGTACTTACCGGTATGTATTTGCGTACAAAAACTTCTTTGGGAAAGCTCTTAGATTTCTAATAAATGTTCTTCAAGCTTAAGAAGTCTGCCACTCAGCTATTTGCTGGTGTAATGGATTGTAGTCTTATACAGTTATAACGTAACATCACGCCTGTAATCCTCTGGTGGTATTTGTCTATCTCCTGAAGCTAAACCACAATAACCATTTTTGTCTTTCACATGTTACAAAAAAATTGTGGGTATTTATGAAGCTATTTTAAACAATAAACTATTATATTTAAATACGTAACATCACGCCTGTAATCCCCGCAGTGGTAGGCAGAGGAGTAGATACCTATAGTAGATATGTACCTACACTCCAACGTTTCACCAATTACGTTTAAGTCCCATGGAATTGGTGATGAGCCTATTGCCTATGCCTATGAGAAATTCTAAATTAGAAAAATCCAATAGTACCCCGGGATTTGAACCCAGGACCTCCCCCGAT
>DWME01009504.1:0-10877 GCA_018244795.1 Parelbella ahira ahira | reverse complement strand
GTTGTAACAGGTGTTGAGCCTATTGGTATACACCGGCCACAATTCCAGACTCTGAATCACTACTACAAATTCCAAATTAGAAATTCAATAGGACCCGACCCGGGACTTGAACCCAGGACCTATAGATCGGCAGTCGCGCTTGCAACCACTCGACCAACGATTCATTATTAAATAAGAGAGATGTTCTGTACCCAATTTGATCCTGGAATCACTATAATAAATTACAGTTATCCTTGTCATCGCAGTTTCTTATACTTTCTGTACAATGGCCGTGCCCCTGTGTCTTGCATACAAGTAAACAAGGGCATAGGCAGGAAGGCAAGGATTCCCGACTCTGTCGTCAAGCATAGTTTATGAATGATCTCAATAGAACTTTAGTGATGATCATTGAAAGGTTTTAAGCTGACGTTAATAGGAATTCATTTTATGATAAGTATGAATGTAATTATTTCTTTTTTATTTAAGGTTTTATGTACATACATATACACATTTTATTTGATTTTAGAAATATGTACATACATGTACATACAATATGTACCTACATATCAGCAAAAAAATCCATTAACATTAATATATTATTTTATGGCTAACAAATTCCTGTCCGTGTACACAGAAATATTGATTTAATTACCTCATTAACTAAATAGAACAAAAGTGTTCGCGTCTAGCGATCTCTATATTTCTTTCACATACCCACGTCCATACTACATAGCCGCTTTAATTAAAAACGCCAAGATAATAATTAAAAATAAAATAATAACAGCATAATTAAAATAAAACATTTAACAGTTCCCGGTCAAAGCATTCGGTCAACTTCTCACTAACTGCCTTCAACGAATGATTGATGGGCGTACCTCGGCAACAAAAAATGTTTTGTCTTAGATAATGAGCGTTGACTTTGATAATTAATGAATACGATTTAGGAGATAAAAGAGTCTAATCGACTTTACGATCTGGTTAACAATATGTTGCCTCGATATCCTATGGAGACAGAGTTCTTATTAATTATAGAATCTTACACTGTATTATACTTAGGAAGGACTTGCAGTTCATACGGTTCAGGAACAAAGTGATATAATTGTTCATTACATATATTGTTGTAATAAAAATGTTGTTAATATTTAGTAGAGCTTTTCATACGATATATCGCGTCTTCTTAGGACTTGAATGAAAAAGTACAAAAATAATTAAATAACGACAAAGCAGATACAAAGCAAATTACGACAATTCGAGGGAGTTTAAGGCCCAAGTTTTAACTTACAAGGGAAATTAGAAGTTTCTGAAATCGTCGTGCACGTATGATAAGAGTAATGAATGTGGAAGAAGCACGTCAGGTCTCCAAGGAAAGAGATATTTGGCACTCCATGCTTTCTGCATACCCCTTAAGGGGCTTGGCGTGAAGATACGTACTAAATATACTTAGGACTTGCTGTTTATATTAAAACATGAAAGCCAATTTGTTTACAATTTAGGTATTAATTAATTAATACGCTTGCCTGTATTGTCGTGTGCTGTTTTAATTTCTAATAAAAGCCCCACGTAGGCGAATAATTTAAGTGCCTTAGCAGCGTTTAAAATAGCGTAACGGTGACTGAATGTGGAAGTCTACGCTTCAATGCTATTGTATTACCTAAAATTAATCCCCCCGGGTAAATCGGCTCACCAGTAACCTAAAATTTTAATCATTGGCAAGTTCGTTCTGGGAGTGACGGTGAAATTGAACTCTTAAGTGTAAATTTACATATTATGTCATGTTGATATGTAGGTATATAGGTAGGTATATCAATTTGACATAAAGAAAAACTTCTGAATATTTTTTTTTATTTATAACCTTTGCGCATAATTTTTTCCTAATATTGGTTCGTCAAAGAAATTTTTTTTATTATGTGGCTAAAAATCAAATGGCTCAACGCAGATATGGAGTAAAATGGCGGGCGCCGGACCACGTAGTGAGAAGACGCGATAAACGCGCAACGCAACCCAACGGCCTCTATCCTACAGGCGAATTCAATTAACTGTACAAGGCACGAGAGTAATAAATTCTCTAAACAATCAGAATTCGAGCCCTGGTAATATGTCCGCCAGCTTGCATACGCACTGCGGTGCCTCTGTTTAATCAACGAATAAACACGATGTACGTACGACCGTCCCTCGACATGTGTATCTATTTGGGGCGCTTTTTCGCTTTTTTCAGCCCGACCTGCTATACGAAAGTGCTGAATGAAATGCAAATGAGAGTTTTCGGGACACATATTTCAGAAAAGTTTAATTCAATATTATTGGGTTGCTCAAGCTTCGAATGAGCTCAGTTAATGTATTCGGTTGGAAATATTTCCGTAATATAATTTTGAAATGTGGTATATCTATATTAAAAAAATATTATAATTAAGAAATGTAAATGGTAAAAACAGCTAAAAATTAAATGAGCAGATCGCGGTAGGGCACGGCCTGTACAGGAACAGCTACGTGGCCTGCCGCCGACGGGCCGCAGTGCATTTGATGAGAGAAGCCGTGCTCTGCGATCGCCAACCCGCATGCCCAACGTGGGGATTATAAACAACAACACCTTAACCGAGGCCTATGTCCAGCAGTGGACAGGCTAGTAGCGTGATACAAACATATTTTACATTCTTGCACAGAAATTTTTAAATTGTTTTGTAGGTAGACACTGTTACAGACACCCATATGTATGTACTTGGAAAATTAATGATATATTTCTCGTCAATCATAATATGTAGGCACTGATATAATTTAATACTTGAAACCCTTATTTAAACGTAATCTTTAATTTCTTGAGTTCACGTTCAAACCGACAATATAATCCATGGAACTTACGCATTGAATTAGATAAGACACGTTTTAACCCCACTTACTCGCTTTTCCAGAATAATATCTTTTAAGAACACCACGCACATACATTACACAGCATGGGCTTAGCTATCTCTAAACGCCATCAAATTGTAACAAAGGGATTATTCACGTAAGCGGATTAAACCTACACTCCTAATTTATGCCCGTATACGGCAACCCGGGTCGCGTTTCCTTTTTCTCTCAACTACAATGGATTTTAAAACTGCATTCTATGGAAATTAGCGTCCTGTGATGTTTACACATCAACATTGTTGTAGCTCTCTTTGTGCCGAGGGCGATGTTGGTTAGGCGATGTCACCTAAGAGGCAAGCCCTCGACAGCTAAGGCTTCAAATTTTTATTTAGTTGGTTGTAGACCGAATGTGAGTTTAGTATATTTTTGTAATAGTATAGGGTACCTACATTAAGTCGTTTTGGACGTCGGTAACTAAAACTTGTTGCCAGTAAGAAAACGTTACACCCTTAAAATAAACAAAAAGTTAGTTGGTATTTTTACAGTTGGTTGGTAAGTTATTTGGTAGTTTTAAATAAAAGGATTATATTGAAATTCGCTAAGTGCTACGCTGGACATTCTCTTGGACAGAGAGACGACGGCAAAGTAACAATTAGACTCGTGAATGAATTGTGTCCATTGGAGTAAAGATGGAGGCGTTTGTCAGAATTTCTTTAACCTGAAACTCAACGCAGAATAACTGTTATCTAGCGATAAGAACCGACACCGACTTCAAAATACGGAGTCGCTGGTGAAAATTTTACATTACCGTACACCAATCCTAGCACTCACCGCGCCCGGTGTTCTGTAACCGCATCGGGGCTCCGAGCACTTTATCATCGCCGAAGTATTAATTTTTAATGCTAGGCTTGCAGGTTAGTGCAAACGGGTATTAACGATTTTGTGGAACTTGCCACTCACTTGACGAATTCGCTGGTCTCACGCAACGGCAAGGTATTTATTAGGCGAGAAAAAAAAAACTCGCACTAAAGTTGGCTCTATCTAATTCAGCTCTAATTAACCTTTAGGAGTCAAGGCAAGACTCGCGACAAGCGTATCGCTCCACCGATTCCGTTATCTGATCCATCGTAAAAATTAATTATGTACACATGTTCATAAATATCTAAACTGTTAGCGTTTACGGCGACGTTCGTTGGAGTGGTGCACGCGAGCGAAGTGCGTCGCACCAGCGTAATTAGTATCGCTTTCGCAACGTGACGAGCACGACGCGATCACGATGCGTCATCGCCGGCTAAGAAATATATTTTTTACCTGTTCCACACCTATATAGCATTTCTTGATCTAATTTGACAGACCACAGCAGTCTCAACGTATCGATTAACGTGACACTCGCACGATCAGATACAGGTGTTACAAATTATAGGTATGAGTTTGCCTTGTAATCAATAATACAATAATAATAAAATTCTTCTACAATACAATTGCATTTCTTGTGATTTTGTAAGGCCAGACGTTCATTTTCAGCGAATACACCCATTCCTTTGCGAGATTTTTACGACCAATAAGCTTTCCTTAAAATGTATGTAGGTACTTGTTAACTGAGTTTTTGCTATACCTACCTTTAAGTTCTTTCATATATTGAGTATGCGATACGTTTATTCTTTGACCGAGAAGTTCTCTTTAAATAAAAGATTATGGTTAATTACATTAATTAAAAATATGTATGAATTTTAATGAAAAACTAACTCTTCTACTGGCAAATGTATTAAAATTCAAAAGGTATTAAAATATGTAAATAAGAGTATTATCATCAATTCAGTTTAATTTATCAAAACTCAACTGAAAAATTTTGTTGAATTTGATCGTTTATAACATTGCCAAAATGATTAAAAATTAAATAAAAATTTTAAACAAAATATTTATTAAATATAGTTTACATATCATAATTTATGAATAAAATTTATTTACTTACATTTTTTAGCAATAAAGCATACACTCACATAATTCAGCAATAAAGATTAGGTACATTTGCTAAACAAGCGATTTAATTGCTATGACTAATAAATTATTTAAGGTTTATTAATGCGAGCCGTTTTATTGCGATCTGTGTATTGCAGTTCGAGCAAGTTTAATGTAAAGACAACATTCCCGACCACGACATCGTGTCGCGTCTTAGTCGTCCCGTCGGCGTGAAAGCAACGACGCAAAAACCGCTGTCAACCGCTGGTTTATTTAGTGTTTGTTTTTGTGTCGCTTCCTGCCGCGAGAGGGAGACGCCTGGGCGCTTACTTGTATTCCAAAAATGCGAAATTGGCTCAAATTGCTTGTTATTAACGATGACAGATGTCTTAGCGCCAGGCCCTTTACCATCTCCATGCTAAACAGAACTCTAACTGCTTGTCATAGAGTGTAATTCGGTATGGAGCGTATCGGAAATCTCTTAAGACGCCTGATCGGATGTGTTGATACTAGAGCTATGGATATGCAATTAGTGACACAAAGTTTTTTGTTGCTTCTCTTTAAAATAAGATGTAGAGATACACGGTAATGGCGCGTCCGTTTAGCTGTTAATGTTGTGGTCGTATTATGCGGGCCTGTAATCGCTATAAACGCAGCTTTAAATTTATTCTTTTAGGCCCTTAACGTCGTGGTACCTCAAATGTGCAATTTAGGTAGAGTCGGCGATGTCCCTTAGTAAACTTTCAATTTAATAATTACACGGAAACATTTGTAATTACTAAACACATATTTTGTAATTTTATTACTAGTTTATATAACCTACATATTTTTATTATCCATAAAATATTATCATGTTTGCCATCTACACTATTAACCACATCGTGCTGCGAAGTATTGATAAATATCTAAAGACAAATATTTTGTGGTTTTAACAAATAAAAAAATTTTACATTCTAAATTTACTTTTAAAATATAGGCCCTTCCGTATGACGCACACAAACATCAGCGGGGAGCCGCGGGCGGTCGCTAGGCCGACAGTTTAAACTTACCCATTAAATTGTTGCGTGTCCCATCTTTTTAGCATTTGAACAGACTTTATACTTAAAAACTAACACTGTGGCCTAAAAATCATCATTCAAATATCATGTAGTGGAGTTTACTATACTTATATACTCATATAAGTACCATATCTATGCTAAATAATTCTCATATAAACTTTTAAGGCAGTATATAGACATACAGGAAGGTAGTCTTGACCAAGTACATAAAATTAAATGTAAAACTTCAATGTTACTTGCGACGTTTATACCAATATTAAGTTATTATGTACTAAGTTATACTTGGCGAAATAAAAAGAAATTTAAAAATAAAGTTTACAACTTCTAACTTTTCTATATAACATATATATATTACCACCAAGTTTACCAGCAAATATTATCCCTACAGACCTGCCGTGCTTCTTCGACGTTCATTACTCTCTTCGTACATGCACGCCGTTTTTAAAATAAAAATGCTAAACAAAATTTTATAAAACGAAATGTCCGGTAATTTCATGCATCATGGAAAGCCTACACAAGCAACTATAACACGTTACGCGGAGCCTTGAGAAACGGTGTCCTTACTTCCGTTTGTAATTAAAATTAATGGCGCTTTTTTCAACTGTTTGGCTAACAATAAATACCTAATCAGATAACAATGTAATAGTACTACTAACACGCGTAACTGAAACTCGTGTTGTTTTCGCACTTACGGCCCGCGGTGTAATGATTAAAGACACTTAAAAATTGTCCAGAAATGCATAAAACTGTGTAAATGTTTGCTACAATTTTGAGTTAGAATGAAAGGAATAATGATCTTGCCAACTTATTTTTCAAAGTTTCCTTAAAGAATAATATCCTATGCATTTTTCGTTTTGAGCAAAGTGAGCAGTATCAGTCACAAATAGGCATTGTCGCCCAAAGACGTCTGCCACCAAATTTGAAAAAGTCTGAATTAATAGGACTGTTGGTGTTAAATAGGCCAGTTAGTTCTTAGTCGAATACATACATATTGTCACAACTATTTACTATAAGGGTAGGTAGAGATTACGGATTTCCACATGCTACTGTCTTGGCAAACTTCTTTCGTCTCTTGTAAATTCATTAAAGTCGTCATTCACTATTCATCATTACATTCATTAAAGTTTTAAGATATCTCTGATTTGTTTCAACTACATACGCTTAGATCTATTTCTGACTACCAATTACACTCGCCTTATAAGTGTTAGTAAGAGTGTAGGTATTAAAATGGTGAGACGAATGAGGGATGAGGGTTTTTTAGTACCACGAGTCTGGTTAGCATACGTTGCTAGAAATGCAGTTACCAATAGTCAGTATCTGTCCTATTTTGGGCTGGTCCGGGACTCGTTGCGATTCTTGAGTACTAGATAGCTGCTTTAGTATTCACTCGGACCGGTAACCAAACTCTTGAGCACAAGTGGTGTCATACCAATTGCTTGACGGTAGATATACGTCACTTACCTGGGCGAATTGTATACAAGTTATTATGTACAATTTTCACATCGAAATATTTCACAATTTTTTTTCATGCATTAGTGTGCTTGTGAAAAATAAATAAAAAAAACTTTTAATGTAAAAATTATTTAAATCACATCACCGAGCTAACAAAGTCGAGTAACACTTAACTTCGCATAGCATTGCGTACGAGAAACTGTTAAACAAAAAAATTGGTTGTATGTAGAGTGATCTGAATCTATTTTACTAATTAGAAGGGTCTGCCAATTTATTATTCTAATTAAAGTGTACGTAGTCGTAATAATTTGTCGTTTAATGTAGGCATTCGCCAATATATCCAGTCCTATCACTAGATTATAAATCATAAAAGAAGCTAGTAAAATGTTTTGTATTTAACCCGTTTAGTATCAGCGTGCTGTTATATTTCAGTTTGATTTTGCCTCACGCGACAACGCGTTTATCTCGTATGAAATATCTTTGTTCTATTAGCATTTATTATCTACAATATATTCTAAACAGGTTATCCGCACACTCCACATAAAATAAATATGTAAGCTATATATAAATAAAATAGAAGCTGGGCTCTTAAAATGATTTTGGAGCTTACTGAGACGTGACGACTAAAACTTTGGTGCTTATAAAGACTTCTGTGGAATTTACTTGCCAATTGCAACTATCCAAGCGATTTATACGACATCATCCATAGATGTGATTCTCTGATACATTCCATGATGCAATTATTATCACATATGATATTCTTTCATACGGATTTATGTGGTAGGTGACTAGAACTAAGCAAATTAAACCTGCCAACTTAAATACCCCGTTATTCTCAAATAATAATTAACAAACACTTCCTAATCGTATCTATACGTGTCATACTGATGCCATCATCAACAATACCCTATCTCAGTCCACTGCTGGACATAGGCCTACAATATAGAGTGACATCGCGCCATGTCCTCGGTTGTCCACATCTAGCATTAGCGTGCAACCTTTCGCAGATCGCTATTCTATCTAGCCGGATACAGGAGTAATATAATCCATACTATTTTTCTAATCTAGAATTTCTAGTAGTGACTTGGAGTATAGATCAGTACCCGGTGTATGGCAATAAGTTCACCACCTATTCCATGGGACTTAAACTGGTGAAACGTGGGGGTTTAGTACACCCCGCTGCCTACCCCTTCGGAGATTACAGGCGTGATTTTACTTTTTTTTATAATCCATGCTAATCTCACATCACACATCACGTCATCAGCCTATCTCAGTCCACTGCTGATCGCTGGAAATAGGCCTCCCCCATGAAACGCTATCGCGCTCTGTCTTTTGCTAATCCCATTTGAGTTTAATTCTATTTATCCCTTATAAAACTGAAACAATGTGGTCGGTGCGATAAGCAGTGTTTTAAAATATAGTTCTTTATCGATAATTTGGACTAAATAAGTTAAGGAATCAATTAATTTTTGTTCATACGATATCATCCAGGATTTTGAAGGGTTCATTTGCATAATGCTCGTAATTCTAACAAAATAGTGCAGTCCAGAAGTCGGGTTGGGATCAATGGGAAATGGTGTTTAACTCAAAGCGAAAAAGTCTACAATTTAAAGAAACGGTCGAGGATATGGTATAAGTCAAGCCTGCGGCGTTCAAATCTGATCTCTATTTGTTCCGTATTTATAGCATTAAATAGTCTATACCAATGATTTGTCTGAGGTACTATCGACGTGGATATGGCATTAATTATATACGAATTATTGTCTTCCTATAAAGTAATTGTTTGATAGAGTGACGATGTTTTTTATAAATTAAGGTTAATAGCCGCTGAGGTGAATTTTTCGTTGTGTGGATTTTTGATGCTTTTTTACAAACCCATTAAAATCCTTGTTTTAGTCTCGTTCATAATTAGTCCTTGTAAAATAATCCTAGATTTTTTTATCATCCGTATTATGACATTAATGTGACCTTTACTTAATTAATTTTATTTTGAATTATTTATTCATTTTAGTACATATGTATATTGAATTAATATTATAATTTTATATATTACATATTTCTTAAATATAAAAAAACATATGTGTAATAATAATAAGTATTGACATCTTAGTTGAATTTCATTTACGAGTACAGATATAATTTAAAGACAGTATTACTCATTACAATTCTGATAAAAAATTGTCGTGCAAGCTGAAGAACTAAGATTCCACATTTTACATTTAAGGGCACTAGAAGTTGTTTGTGTGGATGTTGGAGCAGATTTTGCTCGTAAACTGAATAAAATGGAAACAACTTGAGTCTCTAATACACTATGATGAAATGGATAAGTATGATAGGAGAAAACTTATGTTCAGTTGCGACTAAGTTTTTTAACTCTTACTTACTTACTTACTAAGTTACTACTTACTAACTTTTTTAACTCTTATTAGTACAACATCATTACAACGTTTAATTACTTCACTAGCAGATAACTGAGACATGAAGCCTTCTTTATACCGCATATTAAAGTTAAAAGAAATACAATAAATAATACAGATTAAAGTGAAGGGTGCTTAACTTACATTTTTATATTTTAAAGTTATTTATACTAAAGAATAAACTTTGTCAATAAGTCAATTTAGAATGAAATATCTCATTGACACTTATACAATATCAATAATTGCTTTCATGACAATTTCGTTGAGAACGACTTAGATACATTTTTACTGTCAAAAGGGAAGTAGAGGAAAAGTTTAATCATCTTCTCGTTAGTTCTGCGGAATTGCAAACAGGAAGCGTATGTATGTAACTTAACGTTAAACTTTGGTTTAACTTTAACTCCCAACGACTATGGCTCTACGTGTAAAGTAACCACAAGATTAATACTCATTCGTGTTATAATTTAAAAAAGTATTTAAATCGAACGCGTCATATTTTCTAAACAAGGCATAATATATTTCCAATACCGGTGTATAATAGAATTAGTCACACCAATAAGTCTACAATGGAAACATAATCGCTCTTCGACTAATTTAATCTTGTACCTTCATATGATTTCTTTGGTGTTCTATGCGACACACGCCAGTGTACTTTACAGACACTTAATTTCTATCTTTACAGTCCATTTACGGTCTAAAATAATGGAAATTCAGGCATACACTTTCTACTTGATAATGTTACACGGAGCTAATCGTTACCGCAGTCGTTAAACGTGCGTTGTGAAAGCCGACCAGCCTGGATATGTTATATGACGGTATTTCGAATTAGTTATTTGACGTTAAACTGAGTAGGTACCTTGAGCCTCAACGTAGTACAAAGTGATAGGTCTCTTAGTGAAGGTAAGTATGATAAAAGATAATAAATATATATACCTACTTCCTTTGTAGAGTTAAGCTCATCTAAATAATTTCGTTTTTCACATAATGTGTGATGTATTTTCATTGACGTATGGTTATTTACACGGAAATTTAAGACAAAAAAAATAAAAGACTATTTTGAAATACAAAATAATTTCTACACCGTAAAATATCATCTAAGCAGTGGTAGCCTACTGGTTAACAATTCAGCCTCTCATTCCGGGGGTCCTGGGTTCAAATCCATGGCGCG
>DWME01009503.1:0-10877 GCA_018244795.1 Parelbella ahira ahira | reverse complement strand
AATAATCGACCCATAGTCATTCCACTGTTGGAATATGGGTCTCCTCTCATATTGAGAGGGTTAAGGCCATAGTCTGCAACGCTGGCCAAGTGCGGGTTGGCAGACTTCATACACATCAGAAAATATTTTTTTTTTTTTATAAATTCTAAGGTGTGCTTATACGTAAATCTTAATAAAATGGAAATGTATACGACGGTTAATTGCTATTGTTAATGAAAACAAAAGATAAAAGACTAATAGACAATTTAAATAAAATTAATAATATCACCACAATACGTACGAAAATATATTTCAATTGTAATGCATAACAAACACAAATCATACTATAATGTTCAACATTTAATTGCATTGCATCGTATATTAAATGCAATATTTATCAAATTCACCATGAAAAAAAATTTATGTCGAATTGTATGACACTGTTTAACTTTTTGATTTAAAGCAAATATTTCAAAGAGTTCGTGCTCTTTCCGGCTGCCAACTTTACCTTTCACACGAAACAGCTTGTTTTCTTGCTCAAAGCGCTCGGCAAGCTACAAACTAACCGCGGAAACTTCTATAGCCTTCTATCGCCTTCCACGCTTGCTTTCCGTAACTAGCACTAATCGTATTTACGACTTAAACATGCCATGGAGCTCATTACTGCTTGGTTTTTTTATACGACGTCTTAATTCTTTAAATTGGTCTATATTTATATACACAAATGTATCGCTGTTTGTTAGTCGCTCTAAGAACGATTTCTGATACAGATTATATCTACTTTTATTGTTTGTTTTCTTTTGCATCTCAATTAGAGATTATCCGATCATTGCAGAAATACAGTGTAGATACATATGTATGTACAGAAATAAAAATTGTGTACAAAATTACTCGTTCGTATTGTTATTCGCATTGTTCATATTTAAAAATTCGTTGTTATTTATTCCTTATTCAAATCATGCGACGCGACAGATAAGAACAAAAAATAAAAAAAAAAACATAATTAAAAGAGAAAATAATCGCAAATACCTACTGCAATGACTGAATGATACCTTTCCCGCTTAGTGAGGCGAGTTTCCTATTCTTTTTTGTATTCATCGGTAATAGCGAGTATAATGTCTAAGCAAATTAAAGAAATTGTGTTCTTAAATTATATATTTACGTTATTGAATTACTCAACACCGCAGATGTAAAATATGGCAAGTACGGTCGAAAAATGTTAGTCTTAAGTAGAGAATACTCGTGGTCTCAACAATCATAGTTCGGTTATGACACAGTGTGGGCTGATAATAGGCTCACTACGAGAGCGTCGGGTGTCAATGTGTTGTGTAGAACATCTATATGTCTAACCCACAAGTTTTACCTAGGACACAGTATTCATGTTATTTGACGTCATTAACTGTTAACCAAATAAGTAAGTTACTTTTAAATGTTACCTATTTAACAATAATTAGGTATTCATTAAACGAAATATTAGGGTACATACATATATGCGAATACATTGATATGCTTAAATGGTAACTAAAAAAGAATTATGCACTAATGTTCCAAGTCTTGAACCGATTTGGAAACCCTTGTGCAGTGCTTAACGAAACTATGAACGATTTCAAGTAGAATTGTAATCAGCGTTTCAAAGAAAACGAACTGCTTATAACATTGTTGCGGAAAACGTGACCTGCTTAAAAGTAATTATTTTCTGCATGCATATATTTTTTTCAATATGTGTCCATATACATATGTACATATATCATATGACTGCCTCGTTGATCGAACGGTTGCTAGCGCGACTGCCGGTCGGGAGGTCCTGGGTTCAAATCGCGGGTCGAGTACTATTGGATTATTCTAATGGCAATAGTCTCACCGCCTATTCCATGGGACTTAAACGTTACTCGTGAAACGTGGGGTTGTACTGCACTCGTCTCCCTCCCCCTTCGGGGATTACAGGCGTGATGTTACTTCTTTTTCCCATATATTTAATATATTATAAAGGTTGTGTAATACAAGACCACTACCCATTCTCAAGCGTTGCAATGTATTAAGTACGCCCTTGTAATTTACTTTAGTTTGTTACACAAGAATAACTTTAAACCTGGATTCTAATATATGGAATGTGTAACATAACAGGTGAAACGTGGCAGTACTTCACTCTTCCTACCTCTTTAAAGAAACGCAGGCGTAATATGTATGTAAGCAATACTGCATATCGAGTAGGGGCAAACCGAAACTAGAGTCGTCAAAAAACCAATATCCTTTGACAAACGGAGGCACTATATAACTGCCAAAACATTGATGGGATTATTTCCTCACTGGAACCTTATCAAAATTGCATATCTCTACTCTTTTCGAATTGATAATCTGGCAACCTCTACTGTCTTGTTCGGAACACAAACGATTTACGAATGTAAAACTTATTATAAAAAAAAACGGCCCTATATGCAGCCAGCTCTTATGCGTTTAAGTACAAAGAATTTCAAAGGATAAAAAGATTAATATTATTTTCCGAACAGCGAACACACATTAAAATTCTCTTTCACTAACAAAAACACTTAAACATCGTTATGTAGAGTTGCTCGCACTTTTTTCTGTTCGTTATCGCTTTAAGCACAGGCGTCTATGGTCCGTGTTTCGAAACACGGCTTTAACAATTTCCCACGCCCTCCTCGGGGTAACATTAAAACTGACTGTGTTTAGTTCGTCGGAAAGTTTAATTGCATAATAAGTAAGCCAACTGCGGCAATATTGACTGTTGGGAACCAAACTTAAATAAACATTACGTCAGGCCTGTATGACATACAGACTAGTAAATACTTCCATGTTCCAACAGTAACAAAGAAAAAAAAACAAAAATACTTTATTTCTGATTTTTTTACGTTACGAGTAAATTATATGTCCCAGGAAATGGGCGGTAAGTGTATTGTTTTAGACCGAGCACAAATCCAGTCTACGAGATACTACAATCGATTCTAAGTTATAAAAACACAATAGTACTTAAACAGAAAATAACATCATGCCTGTAATCCCCGGAGAGGTAGGCAGAGGGATATAATATACTCTAACGTTTCACCAGATACGTTTGCGACTCACTACGGAACAGGATTGAACACATTGCCCTACACGGGACAGAAATTAAGACTACGAGCTTCACTAAGAATTTCAATGCGTAAAACCTTTTGGTATCCGACCGGGGAAACGAACCCAGGTATTCATAATTAACAGCCGTGCAACTTTCATTCGACCAACGTGGCAGTTGACGAATGCTAGATTCCAATAATAATATAATTAACTTTAGTTATATAAATAAGTATTTTATCAAGTAACGAAGGAGAGCATCACCGCATAGTTCCGTATCGGCTACATATTGATACGTGGAGAAGTCTTAGACTTTGCATTCTTAAAGTTTAAAAAGAAAAGAAGTGCACAAAGCTATAACTGTATTTGGGGTCTAAAATACGTTAAATTGAATTAATGAAACATTCATTGCTTACTTTCATACTATCAAATCTATCCATCTCTAATCTATATATCTATGTCTAACAAATCACACTCTGTGGTCAAACATTAGCACAGAGTAGGCATTTATAGAGGTTTTTTTTTCTTTGACATAATAACCTTAACTGCCACTGCTGGAGCCCTAGTATTATATCAGTATTGGTAGTGTCTCATAAGCCCGAAACATTTAGCCTGGGGTATTAAATGACCCATAACCAGCAGTGGCTTATGAGAAAAGAGAAAAACAGCTGTTTTGAGAATAAAGGAAAAGTAAAGTAGTTATTTATTTCTTTGTTTTTGTCAACAGAGTTTCCCACTTAGCTGTTGCTTAACGGCATTAAAGTCACGGTTAAGTAATGTATTGTGACCGAAAAAGTTAGCGACACCAACAACAGGAGCAGTACATAATTATATTTTGGAGAAAATATTTAACTTTCCACACCAGCGTAAAGATACATATATAAAAATGTAATAATCCAATGTTTAAAATTTCTCACTTATACAGAAAATCCTTAGTCTTATTGTACGTATGATGTTATCCATTACGTCTCTTACGTTGACAAATTAAAACGACATCAGCTATTTGTATATTCATTGCTTTGAGCTGTGAAATTAGAATTGATACCAAGAACTCCGTTTTGCCTACGTAATATAGTATTGCAATATGTATTCATTTGCCGGTTGCCATAAAGTTTAACTGAGTTGACAAAATGACAAACCCACGACAATCTGATGATATATTGCTGTTTGCTCTCATGTAATATTTTCACGGCTTGCTGAAAATTTCGAAAGATATTTCCTGCTGAAAGTAGCAGAAACCTGAACAGCAGTGTTTATATTCGCACAGTAATGCGTTCACACATCGCTATAATACATTTGTATATATATATTTACTTCGTTCGGATGGCAAACAACAAACCAAGGCACTCTCAGATAGCATTAGAAGCGTCTGAAAGATCAAAGCCAGCGCTGAAACATTGATAATTTTTCTCTCTATAAATCTCTAAGGAGATAAAATTCAGATTATGAATAAGACACGGCAGGGTCTTCTTAGAACAGGTTAGGACTAAATCTGTATCATAAAGAGAATGAATTTGAATGCGATATTACTTTAAGTATGTATTTAATGGTTCTCAAATAACCACTTACCAACTATCTACAAAGGATCCTGAAAGTTCTTACCGTGGAATAATCTAGAAAAATTCATATTTTCTAACTGATGATGTATACTTTTTTTAGAGGATACATGAATAATATTATCTTTGATATTTTTATAATGTTCTATATGAATTCTCTTTACGAACAAAATAGACGGCAAGCATTTTTGATAAATAATCTTCAAGCTTTTTATCATTTTGCTCTTGGATATAGGTCTCCTCTCAACATGAACGAGGTTCAGGCCATATTCTGCCACGCCGGCCCATCCAGATTAGTAGACATTAGAGAATTATTACATTACACATTTTAGGGAACATTATAGTCTTTTAAGTAAATGGACATCGAATCTGTATTTACACATATGTATATGCAATGGAACAGCGTGGTAAATGAGCTAAAAGCCTTCGGGTGTAGTGAAAACAAAGTTCCCAATATTACATCGCAACAGTTATATACGCCTAATAAACATAATCGAGAAAGTTCTGTGTGAGTTGTCTACACGGTTAAACTTAAAAACTGCATCCTATTTTCCTTTGAAAATAACAAAAGTTTTCAAAATAAAACGTCTAACTTATTAATCAGTTCCAGAACAACGCTGCAAATTGGGATTTACGTGTTCTACCTCAATAAAAAGAAGTAATAACGTACAGAAAATAATCTTTTAATAATTATTTTTTAATGTTTAGTTATAGTGATTCCATTTTCAGAACATATTAGATATGTTTACTCGTATATATCAGAACAAACTATTATACGCCAACCCTCTTTATTTGAATTAATACAGAGAGTTTCTCTCTTTTTTACCCTCAAAGACTCTTCTTCTGGCCAAAACATTGAAGCTTAGTAATCGTTATTAGAAATTCTTTACATGTGTACTTTGTACATTGTCTAAACAGTATAAAAGATGTATTAAAATCTAAATCAAGAATAACAGATTGAAAATAGATCACCGTCGACTAGTGACTACCATATAGCGTCATCACCCTGAGTTTATTGTTAAAGAATACCTTTAGCTATTAAGACTTATCCTTATAATCTAAATTTAGGTTAGTACAGAATATACTACAATAATACAAATAACTCGAACTTGGCTCTAACCAACCAAAGTGTATGGAAATGGTTTTAAGATAGTTTTGGATATATGCAAAACGGACTTTTACGTTACTTTTTGCTCAACGCGACCAATAACCCCCCATTTTGCCCAACGTTAACTATTTACCCCCCTTTTTCTATAAACGCGAACTATTTACCCCCTTCTTGATCAACACGAACTATTTACATGTAGGTAACTAAAGAAATAGCGAATGAACGAAATGTAAAATTTGCTGCTGAGATATACCGACAATTATTGTAGAAAATCCTATCATTATCTTTTTTATCTTTTCTCTCAGATCTCTTACTGTCTTATATCCTCGTATTAGACAATAATATGGAATCTGTTTGCATTTCCATTTGCGAGTGGTTAACACAAGAATTCATTTCTTTAATTCAATTATCCTCTGTAATACTTTCCTTATTTCAATTTAATTGTATCAGAACACAAATTAAAAAAGTTTTATTACAAATATACTTTCATTTCACCTGTAAACACATTTCGCTCCATTACACACGTTATTAATAATATCCATCTCACCTTTGTATCTGTAAAAGTGAGAAGTAGAACAATTTCAAATTAAAACTCATAGCAGAAAATTATACCATATCTACAACTCGACACAAATTTCCAGGAAACTCTACGTTTGACTTCGTTTTTTTCACGTTAGAAGTTGGCACACAATTATTATCTTTGTAGAAAAATTTGTTCCGAAGTTGGAACATTTTAAAAAGAAATTCCTATATTATTAATAACGATTCAAGTATCGTCAAACTTTATATTTTATTATATATCGATAATTTAATAAGTTCTATGTACAAATGGGACATCAAATATTATAATCGAATATATTAACTAAATACATACCAGGAACTAAATACTCCACGCCAGGTCCCTCACGAGACAGGCAGAGAGCCCGGACGTGACCGAATATCTCTATCCTTGCAGACATGACATGCTTCTTCCAAATACATCATTCTCTTAATACGTGCAGGCAGTTAATGGAGACTCACTTAATCATCTGAATATAAGGCGATTTCCAAATTTCGAAATCCATAAAAGTAATTGCACCGTTTGTAAAAACCTCAATCCTTTCTGACGGTAACTACACTACCCACAAAACAAGTGAATGGCGACACGACATTAACTTTAATGGTCATTAGAACGTGTTCTTCTCGTCCATTACTGTGGATTAATTAAATTCTGGGGGAAACAGTGAAAGTACAGGCCTCGAGTACGTGACGGGTGTTGGAGGGTACATCATTACAGTAAGAAAAGCACTCTCAGCGCCGAAACAACGGACAATGTCTTGCTTAGGTTGTTTTATAATAAAACTAAGAGGTAAGAAATATCCATTGGATAAAGACTTTTTGCCCTCAATTATCGTACCTACTCTCGAAATCGTCTCGCTGTTAGCAACACAAAGAGATTTTTTTTTTTTTGTGTATATCCTAGATATTAAATAGGTTAAAGACAACATGATTGTTAAATTATGACGTCATAAGCCGGTCCGACTTATTGCTCTCAGATGGTCACGCGTTTGTAAATAATATTATATTGGGACACATACTGGACGACTTGATCTCCTGAACGGCCTCGTAAAATATCCTTATTCATAATTTTAGGTCTACCTCGCATAAAATACGGAAACGGATGATATACTGATATTTCGGACCAACGAATATCCCATAATGGCTCACAACTGTTCTGAAATGACATTATTAATGACTTTGCCTAATGTAACAAAAAATAATGTAACGAGAAGAGCGAGTATCTAAAGTTTTTTTCTTATGCTTTTTCTGTCTGTCTACCGTAACAATTAGTTGAAATAGCAGACGAATGTAACAATGACTTTAACTGTCATAAAGTATACTAAAAATAGTTTAAATTTTTTTGCGGTCACAGAGAAATCCTTGTCCGCTTTATACTTTGCTGGATGAGCTACTCACAATCTTGCCTCGGTATAGGGGCTCGCAATTTATGTTTTGGTCTCCTTACATGACTAACTATCCAATGTCTAATATGACTAAGTCCTAACCTAATCCCTATATGAATAGTCTCACCACCTATTCCACGGACGGACGTAAATGTACTACTGAAACGTGAGCGTGTACTACACACCTCTGCCTACCTCTTCGAGGATTACACGCGTGATATTGCGTTTTATTCGAAACCAAAACAAATCTACAACGGTACTAAGAAAACCGTTCATAACATTCTAGTATAAATATTTTTAGCAAATATGCCTATTCTACGAACTATTCAGTTGGAATTTTAATAAAATCGATCAATTGTTAAAAAATTTCGGAACATGGAACGTCAAACACGCATCTCTGCAGCACAGAACGTTATAGGGCAAACAATTAGCAATATTTCACTTCATTCCATAGTGACTTGCAATATCTGGCAGCAGAAAAATCATTATATACGTGACTCTACGGCTACAGAGTCGAAGATATTTATTGTCGACGCTTTTATATCCAATGTGTTAACCTAACTCTATATGCATCCTGTGGTAGGTACTATAGACATCGCGGTTTCCTTCCCAACGGACGGATTATATTACAGATAAGGACATACCCATTTTCTATCCTCAAAAAACATATTTATTTAAGTTCTTAATACCCTTAAGTTAAAGCATTAAGTTCCCAATTTGTAACGGTTTTAATGTAAATGTGTCACAATAAATATAATAAACTAAAGAATATCAGCTTATGAAAATAATATATCAGAATCTATCGTTGGTACATAGCGTTAATGAATATTGATACAGAAATCATTTCACATCACTAGCTACAAAATTCATTTCTCAATTTCATGTATATCGGGGCACTGAACTAGAAAAATGCATTGAATACGTAAGCCTTAATAACGCTTTAAAATGTTGTATACATTTTTGTGATAGTCATATATGTACATATATTAAATAGAAACATGTGAACCCTGTAATGTTAGAGATATTTGGCACTATGTGCTCTCCGCCTGCCCTGTAAGGAACCTAGCGTGATGGTATAATAATATTTATCAAATTAAATACGGAAAATACTCACAACAACATCGATCCCCTTTATAGGGAAGAGTCTGAATGGGGGAACGTCCCTGGGAGCATATCGGCAGAACTCCCGGTCACCGCGGTACCACTTCACCTGGTACAGCTCCTCCTTTTCCAGATCGTACATGCACTTCATCACCACCTTGGATCCTCGCTCCACTGCCTCTGGTACCACCATGTACACGTCTCGTAGACACAGTGTACCTGGAAAGAAGTGACAAGATTAATCAACTCATACGAAGTGCAACTTAGTTAGAGATAGATCGACTGACCCATTGACTCAGTGGTTACTTAGCTACTACACTGGGGCCTCGGATACAATTCTCACCCAAAAAAATATTTGTGTTTGAATTTTTATTTACTCTCGGAGAAAAAATATTTTGTTTACCACACCCTCAGTTCTCCATTTACTATTTATTTACCAAAGGTAGGACGGGAATGTAATATGAAGGAAATGTTCGTCCAATACACTGATCCTAAAACTGATTTTTCACCTGCACTTTAAAAGAGTCTTCAAAGCGAGCCCGACAAATATTGCGGGAAGGAGAATTTCTAAAGATCGACAGTAGAATAGAATTTATACTAAATGAAAAATAAACGACATAAAGCTGCAAAATCTATTTTTCAATGTGAAACCACGAAAACACATACTCACAGCCTTTTGCAATTACTAGCAATGCTACCATTATTGCAGTTTGGTAAAGACCCCGAGATGGGACTCTCTCTTACTCTCAGTGATATTAACTCAATTGTACAAACCAGAAGATGTGAAGCTCTACAACTTAACCAACTTACTATCCCCAGCTCCGAAGAAGTACAATAACTTATTTGTTGCTAAGCTGCTAAAGTTATTCGAATACAGACATTGTAGTTAAGGCTACCTGCCTCACTCAACTCCTGGACTTGAAACTTTATACTAAGTTTGCTCTCCAAAACTTGCTAATCATAGGACGATGGGTATGAGAAACCGTCTGCACATCACAATGTTCAACATATATCTATGTACAGATATATGTGGATAAATTATAATAATTTACAGGGAATTAGTGAGGCATGTATTGTGTACAATATCTTCTTTTTCTGTAGCACGACCGCGATAATTAAATTGAATTCAATTCATTGCTTTGTTTACCGATTAAATGCGGTAAAGTTTAACAGCAATAGATATTATTTAAATCAACTTCTCCTTGAATTAAGATTGTATTCAATGTATATTGAAATTATATTGAATACTTTAACGTGTAATTATAACAGACTCGTTAGTCTTGCAAAAGCGTCTGATGTGCAAGACATACTATTGTAGATTCGATCCTCAAGTTACTGCAAGGAATCCTGGTAGTAGTTCGATAGAGTTTGGATTTGCGGCCGGTGGACGCCAATAAATTCGCATCTTAATGCATAGTGAGATGTAAACGTAACTGGCGAAAAGTGTGAGTACAACAGTGTAATCTTCTGCCTACCGTTTCGTATCTCTGATGTTAAGTCGATAAAATTAATTAAAACTTCAAAGGAAACAAATCCACTTCTTCATAAAATATTTTGTTTTAATTTGTTACTTTTATTATCTACACTGGAGAGCCCATAGACATTTCCTTCTCTTTAAAAGATATATAATTGCATTTAAATATCATTAAATTTTGCGATTTAACTTGGCTAAAACAAGTGACAAGTGGAAACATGTTTATACAATGTCAACATCAGCCTCGCGTATTTATTACCTTTATAAATATGTACCTCCCAGTTCGTTTTGTTTTTGTTAGTGTAGTGTGTAGCCTACCTTTTACTGTGTAACCTGCCATATTGCACATATTGTGATGATATAAATGGTGTATTCTTTATAATAAATAGTCAGTATTGATTCAAAACTCGGTGTTTAATTATCTCTCCAATATCCCGCCTTACATTAGCAATAGGCTCACGTTTGAGTACAATCTCGCCTGATGGAAAGCGAGATGCAGCGTAATGTCTAGCACGTTCTAGAAAGTGTCTGTTCTCATGTCTTGAACAATTCTAGGTTATACGAATTGAAAAAAAAGCAGTGGTAGCCTAGTGGTTAAGAATTCAGCCTCTCATTCCGGGGGTCCTGGGTTCAAATCCATGGCGCGC
>DWME01009502.1:0-10877 GCA_018244795.1 Parelbella ahira ahira | reverse complement strand
GCAAAATTCTGGGCTAAAACCATTTAGGGACTTAAAATGTGTTTGTCATCGACACGCTAAGAAGAAGAAGAAGAATAGGTATAAAACATTTCTTAAATTTTAAAGATTTTACGTTATAATATACTAAGAGAGGAGAAGGAAGAGAGCGATATTAATTCTTTTACTAAGAAATAAAGTTAAATTACAAAAAGTTGAGATTTCTTTATCTTCCGAATATTTAATCAAAAAACAAAGTAATTTGTAGGTAAGTAGGCTTTGGCATTTTTATTCAATTACAATTTTCCTATCTCACCACTATTTTCTTCCCATAGGCATATTTCTATTCAAAATTAACATTATCAGTTTTGAATACTTCATTAGAATTATTGAACGAAACGTATATCTAGCTATGTATAATAAGATGTAACTATTTGTACCTAGAACATCTGTATATTTTCTTAAAAACCCAAATTTAAGCTATTAACCTCTAATTTGATTTGGTTTCCTTGTTTTTAACGCTAACTTCTATTGTGCTGCATGTATGAAAGATAAGTTTCTTGACTAGTAATTTTTCAGTCTGGTATACATTAAAAGTATACAACATCGAGCACAATGACGTGCCATTGGCGAGGCCTATGTCCAGCGGTGGACGGGAGTAGGCTGATAATGGTGATAATGATACAATAAAACGTATTTCATTATTATTTGCCATTCTAATTTCTTAGCGGCATAAGGCTTAAAATCGTCACAGACGGAGCCCTAATATACAGCAAGGCATATCACAATAGATTTGATATAGTAACACTCGACTGCCCGTACACGTAGCTAAAATATATAGCAAGGCACATCTAACTACATCAAGAATGCAAAGATATATAGCATACTTGCCGTTTGTGGTTGTAGCCACATATAATATACACTATAGCACAGTATGTTTATATACGTACAGCGTTGTCTATGACAATCTCTAATCACTCGGGAAACTTGCTTGACACGATCACGTTCAGCCCTACAAAGCTCCGCGGTGGCCGATAAATATTGATAAGGCTATATTGGTGCTTAATTTGAGCCACCCAGACGCCCTTTGCATACGGAGGGCACGGTTGAGGTGACATTTGTATAAAGTAAAGCCCGGTACACACTAATCACAGAGAATTCTATGATTTATTGCCTGACTATAAGTTGGGTTTTTATAAATTGAAATTCGTAGTAGCAGCACGGAGTCTGGAGTTTGGCCCGTTGTCTACATGCCCACCTAATATTCTATGAAAGGTGTAATCAGAGATCAGACGGTCGTGTGTGAAAATGTCCCAAGATATTATTTATACTATTTATAACAGGTGAACTAACAACTGGTGAACGTCGCTACTGAACTACTCTGCCTACCGTTTCGCAAAAACACAGGCGTGATGTCAAGTTATGAATTTAGAAATCAATGAAGCTCCTATCCCATAACAACAGGGATAGGATTAAGAACTTATTTATTCTGTTCGGGGATGAGGGTCGCTAACCGCAGGTAAAGGGCTACTACTAACTTCCCTTCTCACTCCTGTAGGCACTTCAAAATATATGTACCAATATCTGATTCTAATCTAAGTATATGAGTAAAATGAAACAGGTCTCCCGTTGTGCTGGCAACACGCAAAAACTATTACATTATATAGATTTCGATCATTTTTTTTTAGTTTTACTTCATAGACACAGCCCTTATCTGAAGCAATAATTAATTATTACGATATCTTCATTTAATGTAAGGTTATTAAAGTTTTAAGATACCGAAATAAATGTTATTAAACCAATATGCCAAACAAACTTCAAATATATAAATAGGAATATATACGAAACATTTATGAACGAAAGTCAAAGTAGACCTTTGACCTTTTTATTCTTAATTTGACCCTAATATCTGTAGTTTCACCCTTATCTTTGCATGGATAGAGACGAGCCGATTATAACTAAAGGGTTCGGCCAATGTTATGTGTAATATATTATAAATTGTAACGATTACCGAATTATTCGTTTTTCTTTTTATTGTATGTGTAACTGATAATTTACGTTACCTATTTATATTTCTGTGATGATAAAAAAAGATCTCATCATCAATTCTATTGTTTTTTCACTACTGGACACGGGTTGTGTCTCTGAGTGAGAGGCTTAAGACCATAACTTGCCACGTCGGCCAGGTGCGGGCGACAGATTTCACACGCCTTAGAAGACATTACTGGGAACATTAAAGTGTGCAGCTTTCCTCACCATGTTTTCCTTCACCATCGTGGTAAGTGATGTTTAATAAATGTAAAAAAACTGTCTATAATTTAAACCACCGTTTTAGTGCTAATACCACATAATATGGCTTTCTCAAAAAGCGTTTTTCCATAAATATCACAAAGGTGAAGATTAGAGGAAATATAAATAATAATCATTTTTCAAAACACAATCAAGAAGCGTCCATAACTCACATAGCAGATACAAGCAAAAACTTTCATACGTACCGTTCCGGGCACACAAAGGTTCCACTTATTGAATTGGCTCCGGCCCAGCGAATGAAAATAGGCGAATAATCGATATAAAGTAGACCGCAAAAAACGTAATAAAATACTAAGTAATCCCCCGTTTGTTTCGTGGTCTCGTGCTGTCTGCCATTGTTCGTCCGATACACAATACCTACTCGATAATGGCTGTTGAATCCGGTTATAACTTACCCAATAACAAGATTATACAGCTCTTCGTATCTCAAATAGCGAATAATTAACGGTATCTGTACTAATTAATCGCCGGCAATATAACTATTCATGTTCACAACGTAACAATATCGTTCCTATTAGACTTATGGCGTAACATTCAACGTTTCCTCGCGTCTTCGAATTCAGAACTGAAATTTGAAAATCGGATATACCTAATACGTAATTAATATCGAACTATTTCTGTTAGAATACTGTGTTTCTTAAAATATTTTCAAACGTACGTACTACCGTAAAAAAACATCGTACGACAAATCATGGATAAAAACGTGATGAAAACGTAAATATTATCACGTAAAAGACTATATAAATACAGATCAAATATTGTTGTACAATTATGTATGTTTCCATTTCTGTCTCCAGATGTCACTTAGCTATGTTATAACGAGGGAACGAAAACTTGGAATTAAGCTTGGGTTGGTCCTTGGAGAAAATAATATTATAAAAGTCCCCTGTAATAGCACTTTGATAGATTTATAAGCCCACCCCTGAATACAATAGAATAAAACCGTTAAGTACTTTAGAAGGAAAACTGAACTTTACGGTTCAATTAATAATAATAATCGTTTTATTCCGTTTGACTGAATGACCCATAGACAAGTGATATCTAAAATGAATTTGTCATTCCGCTCAATTAAACATGCACCGTGCATATTTATGGTCATAATATTTAAAAACGAAAGTAAGTTAACACTATTCTTAATGAAAAAATATTAGTTATTGTTATATACTGGTGAAACGTGGGAGTGTACCACACTCCTCAGCCCACCTCTTCGGGGACAAACGTGTTATAAATTTTTATGTTAAATAAGTATTTATTAAGCTTTAATTATAGATATCGTCATTTAACAATTCTTTAGATATACTCAGCCAGCTTATTGTATATTTTAATACAACAAATGCCATTAGATTGATATCAAACAATCTGTAAATCATTTCTAATATTACATTTTCAAATGTACAATATTGTGAGTATAGCTTACGTGTAACATGTACATCACGAAATGATTACGATCCTTAAGATCCTTGGAGATTATATGTATGTCGGGTCTTTGTTATAACGTTTTCGCATCGTAGTGTAGGGTTATATAACTAACCAAAAGATACTCTTGCATTAAGCCTTAATGATTCATATTCCTAAATGATCTATTTTTTACATTCAAATATAAAAATCCCTATACGCTTTAAAGGTAAGCTAGCAAATTGCTAATGTTATAAATCCTGTATTTTTTCCAAAAACCGCTGACCGAATTCTCCTTTTCACCTCACACATTGTTGTCCGTACTGTTTTCTAAGGCGTACGGAATCAGTAAGTCCGCTTTTAGTCAATGTGGTACATTTTGACCTTAACCCTTCTCATTCCAAGCGGAACGTCATATACAAAAATAAAACGATAAAAAGGGCAAACGATGATGAGAATTTAATAGGAATATATTATAGGAATATTCGTGTCCAAAACGCAATAATAAAAAGAACAGACTTAGGTACAAATAGTAATATTTTACATTTAAAAGGAATACCTACTTGTTTTCAAAACGCGACGGTAACATTGATATAATAGGTAATAATGAACGGTAATATTGATATGTAGATAATATTGAGGATGTAATGGTAATATTACAATGAAATATTCATTTGTATCTTAAGTTTTCAGAGACAAAAATAAAGCCAATTGGTCCGCATGCGCTGAGACTAAGATACATTCCAGCGGAAACAAATACGTACGGCTAACAAATAAAACGAAGCGAACTCCTCCTACGAGGGGTTAAAACGAACCTCGTACAAGATATTGCAGAGAGCAGAATTCGATTACAGTACAAGAACGATTCACACTACGTCCAGACGCTCAAGAATTGACGACGGTACAGAATAGGTCCGGCCGTTGCAACGATAAATTAATAATATGTACTTACTTACCTACATTACGTGTAACAAATAACTTTTCAATTAATTTCCATTTAATTTTATTAATATCGTATATGTATTAAATTAATTTATCGTTTGTGAATGAATTATATAATCTCATAAAAGTCACGTACCAACGTATACGTTCCTCAGTCCAATTAGTGTTTGTTGTCAGTTTTTTAAAATTTTATTTGATAATACTAAAATAAATCAGCAGCTAATTGTAACTATGGTTTTCGGTAATGTAATTCCAAATTCAAAAAGAAATAAAATTAGATTCAAATATGACATATTCACTATATTAATTGGCCGAGTCACTGATAGTAACAATAATAAACATCATATGAAAAATACAGCAGGTAGGTATGTATTTTAATCTAAAAATATTTGGTTGGAATATAGCTCAGTGTGTTCTCTATGCTCTCGTACACGAATGCAGTGTAAATAGACCGAATTAGCTCAATAAGATCGCACAACAAGTACAAATAGAAACTTTACCCGGTGAAACACTATCCCACTAGTTTCTCGACTGAGTAAGACTTACATGCATTAAAGTTTTCTAACCTACCGTCTGTATACAAAAAAATAAAAAACACGAATATATAGTCCGTATGAAGGGTGATGAATTTAGAAGAAGGATGTCAGGTTAGTAAAAATATTTGGTAATCGGTGCTATCTACCCCGTAAAGGATCTGGAAAAATGGTATAATAAAAAAACAAAGTTTCTCCTAAGAAAATAAATTTGAATGTATAACAAATAACTGTGTGACTTCAGCTTTTCATCAGCAGCGAATGCAGCTTTCCATTCCGGGGATAATGCATTTAAATTCTAGTGTACACTTCTCACTTTATAAAATCCTGTGCGTTACATAAAATTATAACTGCCAGTAAACGTAACGCTTATAACAACCGGTACAATACACAAATATATATTTTATACCATGCTCATAATACCATAAAAACCGAATGCGAGCACTCCAAATGTGACAGGAGAATGAAGAATACTCGACACGTGACAGCCGCTTCCTCTAAACAATATTGGAGGCCTGCTAAAGTCACGCCTACACAGACCTCATATTTATTTATATTTACTGTGAAACCTCATAAATATTTACCCTGAGGAACATTCACACACTGATGTGCCGCACAATGGGTGCATTGATAGGTTATAAGGAAACCGTAGACTTCCCCGTAGTGTTCTCTAAGGCACGTGAAGTCTGCCAAACCGCTGTGTGCTGCTTCGGCGAACCATAGTTCGCCAAAGTAGAGTTAAGACTTAAGTCTTAACTCTTGTTGTTATAGAGGAGACTCGAGTTTGATAGTAAAGTGATAAAAGTGGTCAATGATGATAATAAAATAATTAACATACACTAATGAAGAGTACCTACATATTAACAATAAGTGAAAACGAATTCGGAGCTATCGGTGCATGTCATAATTGTCCCTATACTAGTACCTATATAGTATGATGTAATGATATGGTATCAATATATGTCGAATGAAAAAAAATTGTCGAGTCTGTTATAACATTCGTCGTATATCAGAAATGTAGTGCGATATTTTATTTTTTATGCACACTGTCGTATTTTACGACAGACTTCTTGTCGCAATGACGCTCATAAATATTTACATTAAACGGCTTATTTTGTGATATCCTCGTAAAACGCGATTTACTTGTATACCCCTATAAGTATGTAATAAAAGTGAAGATCTGTAACGTATTTAATATTTTATTATCAAGATGCTTCGTTGAGCAAGTGCTACTACCGGTTGAGAGGTCCTCGCTTTGATCCCTGGATCGAATACTATTGGATTTTTCTATTTACTAGATTTTTACCCGCTACATGGCAATAAGCTCACCGCCCCCTTCGTATTAAGACGCAAATATGTAAGATCTGAAACGTAGGAGTGTACTACACTTCTCTGTCTCCCGTTTCGCAGGTTACGCGCGTTATAAATGTTTTTAACATCCATATACATTTATATTGACAGCGTATTTCTTATGGGTTATGAATGTTTATATCAGCATATTTTAAAGTAAGAAGAAATAGCAATTTTTTGTCTCAATATGCCAAAAAATTAATAATAATAACAATGGCAATACTTACAGAAATAAATACCAAAGCAAAACAAGATCCGTCTTGAGTGCGCAATGAGTGTTCAACTAATGAGGTAGTCATTTTGGTGCCAACCATTATTAATTCAGTTTAGCCATGCCTTTGCATGCCGAGCGAGGGCGGAAAGTTGTTTGTGCGAGATAAACTGAGCCAGAATTCTATTTAAAGCATAATACTGAAGGTCAATGTTGGCGTAGCAAAGTCTATGTGAAAAGGCAATATCAGGACTTAAGATCCGACTAATATTTATAGTCGTTCTATAGCTTTGTATTACCGTAAGGATAGGGTACACGTTTAGTTTGAAATAGCTTTATGTTTAGTCTATAAACATGAATAAACTTGTAGGTAATGGAAAATATGTTTCTTTCAGCGCTTTTTACATATTATTTTATAACGATTATTTTAAAGGCATTTTAAATATGTATGAAATGTATTTGACTTGATGTTTACATTTTACTTTATACAACATCAGTACTACCTCATATGTAAAATGGTTCCAAACACATCTACTGTGCAAGAGGTTTATAGTTTTTCCCTTTTAGAAATTCTCAGTAGTAGCACTGAGTCTGGATTTATAATAATAATAATAATAATAATCATTTATTTCAAGAAATTATTCTCATAGTAAGTTAGTGTAACTTAGCCTATGTTAGTATTATATTTTACCAGTTATTAAAATTAATTAAATTAAATTGAATTAAGTTAGTAGCCTGTTAAGTTAGTAGTTAATTTGTAGCCTGTACATAGAACAGTTGAAAAGTGGGAATATCTCTTTTGACTGCACACAGACGTTATTACAAAAATGTTATAATGTTATGTTATGTAAAATGTATTATACATTGAGATTAAAGGAAAACATACTGGGACCATAAAAAGTCACCAATCATTTCGTTATCACCAACGTCCACAAAGCTAACTGAAGTTGACATCTCCGAGCGCGCGGTCGTAAAACTAGCGTAGAATCCTCATAACACATATGCAATCATATACATTGTACGGTGGCCAACACTGTTGAAACCAAAACAGGGAGATTATGATTGATAATGTTTGATTTTCGGCTTACAAACAGACGAGGTTCCATACATACTTTGTTGATATAATGTTCTGGATCATACTGGTCATCTACTTATGATATCACGCCCCGATTTTAGTCATTTATGATATATTGTTTAATGCAGCTAGTTACATAAAAAATTGAATTTCAGTCGAAACAGGCGGTCGAACTGCGAACCAATATAAAACTTTATTCGACACTACTATTTCAAAATTGATTTTAATTCAAAACCGAAGCGTACAAAAACCAGCTTAGACTTTTTACTAAAGCAAGTTTAAATGTAAAGTAAACACATGTAAAAGTACTATTATAAAGGAATAAAATATAGTATAAAGTAGAATTATTAAAAATACAAAAACTATGTACATTGATGTTGATAGTCTTAATGGAAATTTTAAAACATATGTTTATTGCGGTGATGTCACATTTACCTTTGCTTTTAATTAGGTTTTGAATTACTTAAAAATATATTGTGATAATTTGACAATTTAATTACTTCATAATGACTCGTCTTAATTATTTTCTTTTCGTATAGGTTCATCCATTCTTAACAATCTAATGATTGTCATGGCATTTATGTATTTTTTTCTGTTGCAGCTATATTTTTGTAACAACATTTAAACATTTGCCTTCCCTCCATCCTTTCGAGGCGCGATGTTGTATTACGTCAACAATAATAACAAAAAGAAAATACAATGTAATGTACCGACAAATTCCATGTTCTAGAAGTTTGCTATCATGGAAAAGTTTTTCCAATTTTCAAAAGTCAACTGTTCAAAATTAATGCCCGCAAAAAGCCGTATCCGCGCCAGATCGCTCAGAGCCTGGGGCGGGTGGCGTTTAAGCGTTTTTGTTGAATATTTAGGCAAGAGAATTGGTATAGACTACAAATACAACGATATTGTTAAAATGAACAGAATATTTTCATAGAACTCTTATTACTTCAAATGACTAGATTTTATTTAAGTATGTATAATAACAATTGATTTATAAACATTTTGAAAATAATAATAATAAAAAAATATTAACAATATTACATTATTATTATTACTTTATACTTCTGTTCTTACTGAGTTAACCACTACGGGGTAGGTAAGTGGTGTGACATGCTTTAGTTTACATTATTTCGTCATCGTAATTATTAACTTATCCAAGTCCACTGCTGGGCATTGGTCTCCTCTCAGGGATTTCTGCGGTTGCACAAGCGCGTTAGGGATGGCAGAGTACAGGTTCTAACACAGCATTCTCTATGAACTACCGTATTTAGTTGTGGCATATTATTTCGGTTGATGTACACGATAAACATTTTATCACAGATATTTTAGCATTTCTCGATTCATAAATTTAGAATCTATTATCTCTGTAAAACATTATACATGTGTAATTTTTAAGAAAACAACAAAATCCAAATAAATCAAATGTCTAATGCGGATGTCGCAGCTGGTTCTAATGGATTTCTTGTGTAAGCTGATGGCAAATAGCTCACCGAATAGGTATTATCCGTTCAAATTATTCCACGGGGACAAGACGCGGGAGAAATTGAATGTCTTAACCGAAGTTCCTAACTTACTTTATATTGATTGATAATATAATTGATGGACCGGAACGTAGAATTTAAATCACAAACGGTTTCATACACACGTTGTCATAGATTGTAAGTTGTATTATTTAATTTAAACTTAAATTAAATTAATAGATCCACTAACAATCATAATCATAGTTATTAATATTATAGTTTTATACCTTTATGTCTAAATTTTTATCTCTTTAAATGACTTATAATAAGTTAACCGTAAGGTATATTGTAAATAAAATATATAAATATTGATTGAATTAATGTTGCATTCTATCATTTTTTGTCATAATTTTTAAATGTAATTAATATTCGTCGTTAAATGATACTCACTGTTAAGGGTATCCGATATTTATAAAAGTAATAAATCGACCGTTACAAATATAACTAATACTTTTAAATGTAGTGAACACTGGATGAGAATAAAACGCGGTAAAAGTATAATAAATTATTATCTTTAGAGAAACTTTTACCTCTCTGTCATTTGTTAATTTATGTCGCATGTAAACTTGTCCTATTACTTCGGTAAAATAATGTTATCCAGTCGTTTTATCCCATTATTAAAGGTAAGAAATTCCATTATGGATACCCTTCAATAGCGGAGGTGACAGAGGATTATGTCCGACTCCAAGAGACTAAGGCCACAGATGTTCCTCTCTTCACTATTTCCGGAAACCACTGGGACGTTTATGTAGTCTAACGCGATTCCAAAAGCCTTGTTCCCCACGTTGATGGGGTGGTATCTAAGTATTTCACCTCAACAGTAAAATCCTAATTTAAAATCAAACTCTAAAAGTAGAGACTGCAAACATTAATCTAATCTATATTTAAATATTTGCCCGAAACCTTTTACGTAGTGTTTGCAGTGCCAACATTGACCTTGATATTAAGGTTTAAATAGAGTTTCTAGCGCTCCGTCCACCCTATGCAAACATTTTCTCGCATTCCTTGACAGATATGCAAAGCTAGCGGGCGACCAAACTGAATTAAGCTCAGTCTCTTGTGAACAGAACCAAAAATTACCGGCCAACTCGTTAGCGTTACTTTCAGTTCGCGCTAAAAACTCGAATCTGGCCGATGCTTAGTATTTTCATATTATTGTAGCAAAGCGTTTCAAGGCCAGACGCCTCATTATAAATCAGACAAATTATTTATACACCGTTCCATTTTATTTATGAGTTTGGTCAAGGTTGATAGTGTCATAGTGAATCGTTATTGTGTGTTTCAAAGCGGAGACATCTTTTTAATTATAATAAAACGGTCGTATGCAAATTCCATTTTGTATTCTTCTGTCAACAAGTTTATAATTTATGCGTGTAGGCGGTAGTGTTTTACTGATTTATGAATTAATTAAAAATAACACTTTAATATAATTTTTAATGCATACATCGTATGCTCTCATTATATCCTGGCAATTTATTGACGTTAATAAATAATAAAAATAATAATAATCGACCCATTTGTCATTCCACTGTTGGAATATGGGTCTCCTCTCATATTGAGAGGGT
>DWME01009501.1:0-10878 GCA_018244795.1 Parelbella ahira ahira | reverse complement strand
GTAGGATTACACCTATTAGCGTTAGTTACCTCAGTTAGCATCAGTTGTTAATGAGCAGCAAGATCGCGTCGGAACCTGGAACCACGGAAACTTATGAAAAATGACTGTTAATATCAAACAAGTCGGAACATCCCGAAAAACATACGTGACTTAAGCTGGTGCATTTAAAACCAAGTGTATAAACACTCACGAGACATTCAATAGTCAGGTATCTGTATATCACACGGGACAACAAGTTAAATCAATCCGTGTACCGTCTTGTGCAATGACGTCACAAAAAACACTAATCCTCATAATATCAATGTAGATACACTTTATCCTCACGATAGGCACTTCATCGATAAATTTTAAGTACGGGAATAAGATAAGAGATGATATTCAAATTAAATACCTTTGACATTTCCAGATTACAAACATCATTGATACGACGCGGAGACGGACGCAAAGGACACACGAAAGGTTAACATTGATCGAGTTATATTTTATGGAATCTTTGTATTCAAAGCAATCGTACAAAATGGGTGATGATGTTATTAAATTGGATATTTACTGGACGTTAATTAAATGATAATTGAATAATAATTTGATTACGCAAAATACACTTATCAATCTCTGTAGGTATACCTACTACATAAATTTAATTAAATTGTTCATTATATACGGAGTATAGAAATTATCTTAGGGTTCAGTTTATAAACCTATTTTTATTGTTAGATTAACTTTCGTTTCTTCATTTTGATTTTACAGTAGGTTACATGTACTTTATAGACTAAAAATATTTAATGGTTTCATAAACTAGCAACAAACCTTTGTTTCACTTTTAGATACCATCCACCTGTCACAATTAAAAAGGTATAGTCACAGTCTACATTAATAACCAACGGGTAAACAAACTACATACATTTTGGCAAATTTTATGGAGAACACTATGGTGTGTAGATATCATCACAGTGTTTTCCTTCACCACCACAGCAAGTGATTTTAATCTTAAAATACACATTTTTATAAAGAGATACGCATTTTATTAAGATGTTATTACTCCAATAAATCAAAACTCCATTTACTTCTTAAGTAAATGCGGAAAAATCTAAAACAATAGTGAATTATGAGAAACATGAACGTATCCACATATAACTCGCGGACTCACACATGAGTTATCACGGCAATGCACTTACGATCTCGCTGTCTCCGGCCGTGCTATCTTTATCCAATTTGTTACCCTTATCAAGAATTAAATGCGTTTTAGGCCTTCACTCGCCAGTTTTTATTTTTTTTTATTATTAATTACGAGCCACAGAACGCGCCGCCTATAAAGAAAGGAGACAGGTGATAGGTTTTTGTGATACCCATTTATCGAATATCCATTTGTTACTCAATGAATATCGGACGGCGTCGGTGGAGTTTGAACATTTACTAATGAATCAGCTTGATTTGATGAACTATGATCGTAAAATTGATTGCTTCGAACGTATAGATACATTGGAAACACTGTTACCGGAAGACATGTGTATCGTAAATTACAAGTATGACACATGCGTCTTAATAAAGTTCCTTCGACTTGATATTAAACAAAACGTAAAATAATTCAAAAGAAAATATGTATGGGTTCGGGATTTATTTGGGTATCGACGACTAAAGGGTCAGAGTGAAATATTGTCAGACACATATATTAGGTACTGATGATGTAACGAACGAAATATTGAAAATACATGCCTTTCCTACCTACCACGCTGACCAACTACGCGTTGACAAACACAGAGCATAGAGACCATTATGGAGAACTCTCAAGATGTGTATTTTCCAAATATTTACTTTATGTATCAAATAATATTCAATAAACTTTAGCAAAACGATGTGCGAGATTAAAATTTAAATCATTTACCTATCATTACTTGTACACCTACACGACCAAATATTTTCGGCCTTTAAGGTTGGTTGCTAAGATAAATATAGATACCCTTTTTACAAACACATTCAATTTTAAGTCAAATCTTTCATTTTCATTTAAGCAATACCTCTATAATTATTGCAGTTAATAAATAAATCTGCAGGAAAAGCCTTAAAAGTCTCCTTTAATTTAAAACACAATTCTATTTTCCCCGAGTTGACACATACATTGAATATTAACAATGTTTAGCGCTGCCATAAACTGGCAGGAATAAACTGCGAAGTTATTTAATTTCGAGTGTTGGCACTGTCTCTTCCATTAAGTTGGCCGTTCCGTTTTTACTGAATGAAGTCTATTTTAATATTTGATTTTTATTAACACTGGAAACGAATAGATTGTGTTGTCTTTTCAAAATTTCATTTCGTTTATGTCGCCTGGAAATTATTTGATGTAGAGATTTCAAATTTTAAAATCTACATGTTACTTTGATATATAACTATGTCCATGTTATTTAAGAAGTTCAATTGTGTCATAGAAGTGTAGTCGCTTGATACATGCAGCTAAAGACAAACTTGCCTAGAAATGAGATTCTGAAGTTGCTTATGAACAGCACCGGTTATAAGAATCATCTCTATTAACACCTTTACAACCACATAAAATAAAACGCAATAAAATCTCAAGGTATGGAAATTAAAAATAAAACAAAAATCTTTCTAACAAATAATCAAACGCATGAGAAAAATGAAATTGCAAAAGGCACCAGACCATGAAAGAAAAATATTGACACTTGAAAAATTTGCTATAAAAACAAAGAAGCAATATTTTCAGTTTTTATATACAAAAGTAATCAAGTTTTTCGAATAAGAAGAGATGCAAACATCCATGTATTATCAAGCTCCATTAAATGTCTAGTCCATTTATCGTATGTGTCATAACAATATTCATAAAATAATGCATACTTACATGTGCATACATAGCTTGCGTTGTTGGAAACATTGAGCATCGTAATATCTTTAAGAGCGAAACAACGAAAATCTCCATCACGCACATTTATACTGCAAGGACAATAACTGCTTAAATCTGATTCTTCTTCGAGTTTCTTTGTAGTTTACATTAAATCTTCAATTTTGAAAACCATCTTAACTTTCTCGTGGAAAGATAAGCAACGTTCATGTACTTATGTCGGTACTGAGAACAATAGAAGAATGTTCAAATTTATTGAACAATCGGAATAAACAAATCAAAATTAAGTAAACAAAAGCATTTGAGAAACTTTTTTATTTTAAATTTATCGACAAAACAAACGAAATGACGTACAATCGTACTGTTTATAAATTAAAGAGAAATCCGTACCGGAAAATTTTCAATAGGTAGATATATGATTTTAATCCAATCAATGAATGTGAAACAATTACGAGTACACGACACACCTTGTTAACAAGTAATTTAATAGCATAATATTCATAAAGGCATCATCAACTAAGTTCATAAATGTCAAAAGCTTACTTTTTATGGTTTTTAATAGCTACTGTGTGGACATCTGAAATATTCACCCTTGTCGTGCATGTCACGATAGATTAAAAATTAGTACTTTGCATTAGCATATGATATAGTCGCTTTCCTAATGTAGATGCGGTGATAAGTAATGGTTAAAAAATTTGGGTAACCAGTAACTGTGATCATCTATACAATGTGTGACTGTTAGTAAACAAATCTCAAGAATACTTCTGTGCTTTTAAAGGGAAGCCGATTTAGCTATTCCATTTACTTACGCAAATGTTGCTGCAAAACCTATGAACTGTATTAAAAATTTCACTTTATTTGACAAATTTAATGACTATGAAAAGAGCTTGCTGTGGTACTCTAACAGTTACTCCGAAAGATATGTTCCAGTGAGATCGAACAGTAGTACCTAAAGTATATTGTAATAATATTTTATAACAAATCAATAATTTACTATGGGATTCATTATATCTGTCATATCGTACATTATATAAATTCAACACAAATTCAGATACGATTAGTGCATAATTATATTAAAGTTACAATAATATACTTGAGTTATTGTTATCATTAATAACGGCCTGTCGCAGTCCACTGGTGGATATAGGTACCTATGTCCTAATATCTAAAATTAAGCAGCAAAATGTTAATTAGATAAAGTACTTTACTAATATAACCAAAGCACGTAATCTTCTTCTTTATAAGTCTACAACGTTCAATTTGGCGTGATAATCCAATTTCTGAAGCACCTGCGATAAACGCGTGGGTGATACTAAAAACTAATGACGTCATAACTGTCAGGATCGGCGGTTGCGTCACATCGAGTCACTTAAACCATAATGGATTCCAATGTCTCAGCAAAGACAGTTTCCGCATCACTTAACATTACTTCCGCCGTAACCGATATTTTTTTCGCCTTAAAATCAAAAATATTGACGAAAATATATTACATGTTTCTGTCATAGCGAGAGACGAGCAGCGAATAAAAATTGTTGAATTTTGAATTTTCTCAACGGGTCTTAAATTTTGAATCGTTAGGAAACCGTTAGGTTTTATTCATTAGGTCTTATTCTTTAGATTTTGATTCAGTAACTTTAAAAAATTGGTTTAAAAAAGCAATAAACATAGCTATAAAGAAATGGAAATAGAAATCGTATTATCGTTTCATTATATTCCATTACTTAAAAAATTGTTCCTCATACCTACTTAGTTTAGTCGTCCACGATGGTACAACTACATGTCAAGTTTAGACGCCGTGTCACCCAAGGGTGTTGATGAAACCTTATGACGACATTCAATAGAATGTGTTTGAGGTGTTGTATTACCAATTTGATGATCTATTGCTTTTTGATCGACTTATTTTTGGGGTCAAACGAAATTGTGTAGGGTAGTTTGTATATGTTTCCGTTCGTATATACCTATTATGTTTTTATATGTTTCGACTTACACTTTGACTATCCGTTTTTATACATTAAACTTAATTTCTATGCATTAGTCGGAAATCCACTTCCAAAAGAACTAAAACTTTGAACTCGTTTTAGACTGGTCATTGAGTTTTTGCTATCATGCGTAAGACCGCGGCCAAAATCTACCAATTTCATAATATTTTGACGCAGAGCAAACTCCCCAAATATATAAAATGAAATTAAGCGCGAACGATACACCAAAACAAACAAATTTGAAAGTCAAAAATGGCGTTCATATTTGAACGATACATTAAAAACAGATAATTTATGGTCATTTGAATGGACGTGCCTTTATGGAGCAGAATACCTACATACATGGGCGTATCTATTCAAGCGTCATGGATAGGGTGGAGCCCACACAACCACACCTTTATTTATTCTAACACATAAATAATTCAAAACCGTAACGATACGCGATGGGAAACGCGATAGTGTATAATTTAAATTTAATATGACGCGACCCGCTTTTTTACAACGGAAATATAAAAAGTTGTGGCGTGAAAATGTTAATGTTGCCAGCCCTATTGCAATTGTGTCTGTTTGTCTGTCACTCACAGACACAAAACATGTGCTTCCTTGATGCTGCAGCACTTTGATTTTCTTTGATGGTTCAAAACCTTTGTTTTAATTATATTCACGGAATATAGATTAGAGTTTACGACTGCTATTATTTTAAATTTATTTTACGATGTCATACTTAACCTGAATGTCAAATTAATTTAATAGCACATTTTGAAACATCACATGCATTAATTATATGCAACAGCATTCTTCTTCAGTTGATAAAAGGAAAAGCAGATATAAAGAACGTGTGGATTTTTCTATTAAGAATAAAATTTATAATATCAATTAACTCAGAAAGACTTTTGTGCTTAAATGGAGTCGTCTGGGTCTCGAGATCGCAGCAAGTAGTAACAATAAATCTAGCAGTTGTAAAACGTTTATACTAAGAGCAATTAACCAGCGCGTATTAAAGGCAATTGGCGAGGCGTTTCAAAGGCAACTTGCGTACTTCTCTGTACGATAACAATTATTGGGACATTAGCCGGTTTCTTGGGCTGGTTTTATACTCGTCGTACGTCTGTGAGAAAATGGTTACACGAATGTATTTTTTATTATTGTGTTTTGTACTGAATTGGTATAAGCTTTTTTAAAATATATATTTTTTAGTACTTACATAAGTTATAATTATTAAAAGTACTATAAAATATCTCTTACCCCGTTTAAGTTGAGTTGTATCTTTTAAATTATTACATTCATTTGATCGCATATATTATTTATTGCACATGTATATATTGTACTGCCATATTTTACCTTAACACATGACAAGTAAAAAGTAATACTTACGAATAAGTTACCAAATAAAATAAAGACAGAACAAAAGCGACCCATTTCTCGAATTCTGGAACAGTCGCGCTCCTGAATACCAAGTATAGTCATGCCTACTAATACCATACTTAACTTAATTTTATCAATATTACCTAATTATTTGGTGACCATTCCACTAACAGTAATTGCCTAATTGTTAGTTTCTTCTCGTTTCTATTACCTAGTAGGTACGGTTGGAGGCAAAAAGGACTTGTTTGGTCACGTTCTAGTAATTTCGCTGATCAAATATAATACTAAGCTTAGTAGTAGACGGTATTTCCGACTAACATTTGGTCAACACACAGTAAATCCTAGTCCTTAAATGTCCAGTTTATATGAGTGCAGTGAATACAAGTCCTATTTAAGGCTAAGCCCAGACGCTTTGCTGCTCTTGAGAATTGAAAAGGACAGCATCTAGTAAACACATACAATTCTTAACCTGAGTCCGGTAAGCATTAATTAGCGTTGATATTAATAAGACTAAAAATAATTACATCACAATAGGCTCACCAAATATTCCATGGGAGTTAAACGTAACTGATGAAATGTGGGAGTATACTACACTCCTCTGGCTACTCCCTCGGGGATTACAGGCGTGAAGTTACGTCACATTATTCTCGAGAAGCATAAAATATTATGAATTTAATAAAGAATCAAAAAACCGATATACAATGTAAATATGCCGGAGTAGACCAAGATTCGTCTACCCTTGTTTATAAAACGACTGATAGACATGGAACTGCGTTAAGTCTACATGGAAAAAACACTTTATGCATTCTGCCTACCTCGTAAGGGTCCTGGCGTGATAGTATAATATTAATAATCGTAAAAGTTAGTAGATTTATAATCGATTCAATCGTTAATTACAAAACACGTTCACATTAACATAGATGAACATCAATAATCGTTTTGACCTCTCGGAAACGAGTTCCGCTACTAGAGTCACTTCAGTTATACAAAAAGGCTTCTTCATTATAGGCAAGTAAACGAATTCGTCGCCTCCACTATATCAATTTCTTCAGAAAACGTTCTAATGAGCCAGTGTTCTCGTAATGATTGATTCCGTACGAATCGTGTCTCATTACGCTCTTGGATTGAATACACGCTAATGTCAATTATATACAAAGGAATATAAACTTTAATTATAGCACGGTACGGTTGAAATTTGTCTATAAGTAATAAAACTTATAATTTATTGTTATTACACCCAAACTCTAGAGATGGTATAGCAATCGTTTGTTTTCTCAGTCCATCTCACTTGTTATACAAAAATTTTGACATGAGCTAGCGTGGGTGTCTTTGTAAAGCGCCTTTCACATTACGTTGTTTCGTCGGTTCAATACCAGCGTAAAACATTTTGAAATATATAAAAAAGTGTGAATAAGAACCTATCTGAATGATTGATGTACAAAAACTTTTAATGTGAAAATTCACTCGCTAATGCAAATCAGTATGACGCAAGGCCAATCAAGTTAATGGAAAAAATAAACATATTAGATCTTATATCAAAAATGCCATTTTTCTTAAAATTTGTCCTAGTACCGCCAAATATCTGTAATCACTATCAGAAACTTACATAACACTATCATCATGATCATTAACAACAAGTCTTTTTATAGTCCTACAGTTGGACACGGGTAGCCTCTTCAAACAAAAAGGGTTAAGACCGTAGGCAGTCATGCTAGACAAGTGGGGATTAAACAACAATAGCAATAACAGTTGTTTGACAAAAATTTCACAGCATCATAATGGATTGTGAGCATATCTCTTTACGTGTAGGCTTACAGTCACTTTGCTTGGTTTTTTTATCTCTTTCGTTCCTAAGGCATGAGATATTAGTTTTAGTACATTCGTATGCTAAACACTGTTTGAGCATCTACCATATACTGTCCTTTTATACATCTTTTAACAAGTTAGCAAATAGTACATTAATAGATGGTGTCAAATTCACCAGTAGTAATGTGTTATCATCAAAAAACAGTACTATTTCTTCTTTCTTTTAAAATAGGAAAGGTTATACCTAGAAAACATCTTACTAGCCACGTCCAAAATTGGACAGTTCTCAAGTCTTCTAGAAGATCATTTAGAATTGGAAGTAGTGTAGGTACCCTCTCGATGTTTTTCTTTACTGTTCTAGCAAGTGATATTTTATCATAAGATCACATGTAATTTTATACGTTCAGAATTGTGTGCCAGGATTAGTATTTAGTCATTGAAGATTTAGGCTCAAATCTACCTTAATCTATTCATCTTTACGCAACAATGTATTTCCGTTTAGGGAAATATATAAGGGAAAATATCTTTTTTCTACTAAAAGATATGAAAATATACGGAAAATAATATTGTATCCGTTTTTGGGACGTTTTCACGCTTTGTAAAGATGTCACCATAAACTACTCATCGACTAATCGGCTTAGTGTCCGATTACACGGAAGTCGATCACTTGGACACCGATTGTCGCGTCATCGGTTCCAGAATTATGACTTTATTACGAGAACGTTCTTTTATCTGACGCTATGCCAAACGGCTTTTTTATGATATGGAACTAATGAAATAGCCAACTTTAATGTCATCCAGTCAGTAATTTAATATCAGCCAGTCAGACCAAAATGTTGCCTCCTAACTCACACTTGGCCAGCGTGGCGGATCATTACCTTAATCCTTCTTATTCTGAGAGTAGACCCATGTCCAACAGTGGAACTACAAAAGGGTTTATTATGAATGTAATCCGGATGTCCAGTACAAATTGATGTACGTCCTGAATGGTAGAGCTCTTCGTAGGGCAATGCTCGTGTTGGTCTTCCGATTTGTGCTTTTTCTTGGAATACAAAACGTTTTGCCACAATGCCAATCTTCGTGATTTCTAAGTTCAAACTTCAGTAAGACAAACACCTGAATGACACCTTTAATTATTCTCCGTGACCGTTAATGTCTTTGATGATACGTTTATCCTTGCCGGTTCTTTTATATTTAAACCTGAAGCTACATTTTTCAACCCTTACCGGAATGAATGCAATTTATTACTATTTCTCTCTATCATATTACTTCTTTTCAATAACATATTTGCCTGTATTGGCAATTCAAATTCATTACTGACACTTCGTGTCTTCATGTTTTCTTATTTACTAGCACGTTTACGTGTCAGCCTTCGCAATTTCGTCCTATTTAAACTGTGAACACACTTAATAATATTTAAATTGAATTGAATAAATGACCATTTACAAGAATCCAATTCGAGGCTAGCACTGGAATAAAAAGGAACTAGTAGAAATGGAATGAGTCACCAGTGATTTTAAATGAAATAAGCTTGTAGAATAACCAATTTAAATTTTATGTTTATGGAATAACGTACAGTTCTTATTTGTATGCCCATAACGTTGTAAATCGAATGACATTCGATAATGTCAGTGGTAAAATTAAAATAGTTTCTTTACCAAGGGTCGAACGACCTTTTTTCTTAGCGATCGGTATCAAAGGCACTCATCGATGACTCGGAGCGACAATGCTATCGGGTCCACAACACATCGCTATGGTAATATACTGATGCATTCCTCGCCTTTGTGTAAATATATATGATGAGGTGGGCGAAACCCTTATTGATATACATTCGAACTTATTGTCAATAATATCGCTGCGGCCGCATTATAAAAGGCAATTTATTCAACCACGATGGGACAAGCGATAATGTTTATGTCGAGTCATATTGATTTTTACGTAGGCTCTATCCATGTTGACTTTAAAAATATGTTATACACAGGCCTTGTAAGCGAGAAGCATTACCCACTTCGTACGGTAACAAATCGAAAGACAGTTTTATGTAGCGCTTTTTATTTTATATATTTCTGTCAAATGTTCTTCGTTTTATTTATTCGTATTATATACCCCGTTGCCCCAGAATTCAGTAAAATTTACTGCTGAGCCACGGTCTGGATTCTATTCCTAGCCTAGGCATGTAGTCGTGTAATGAGTGAGTACTTGTTATGTCACTTCGTCTGTGTTACACCCTGCTCTAAAACAAATATTTATGCTTATTACAGATACATTGTTCCGAAAGTATCGATTCCACGACCTCCAGCTCAATAGTCAAGTTCACAAATTATTGGACCAACTGTACTTGTTACACCACAAACCGAAGATTAAAAATTATATATCAAAAACATCCTACAACAGGCTCGAATAGAATCGATAAATTTCCATCAAAAGCTCATTTGAGACCGTTCTAAAAACGCACCAACCTATTAAATTTCAAACCCTTTAGACCCCTTCACTATATCGCAGCGACGCACAGTGCCCATAAAATTGGTGTTCACCCAAATTAAACGTTGGTCGTAATTGATATGAATGGTTGTTCCTAGTTAAGCATAATTGTGGGAGAAAGGGGGCAAGTGCATAGTCAAGTTTCCTTATACCCACGTCAGGAGCCATCATTAGCTTGTTAAACCTTTATTAATATACACAAGGTACGCCAATAAGTATATTATTAATCAGTTTGTCTCTATATTTGAAGCCGTAAGGGCTGTCCGTAGGGCAACTTAGACGTTCAGAATAAGAATTATGTTAAATACGTGTGATTCGATTAACCCGCAGGACATCGCTAACATCATGGACGGTGATACTGCGACCTTACTGGCTGGTGATCTCAATGCCAAACAC
>DWME01009500.1:0-10878 GCA_018244795.1 Parelbella ahira ahira | reverse complement strand
GCACTTTTATAAAGAGGTGCGCGCCATAGATTTGAACCCAGGACCCCCGGAGTGAGAGGCTGAATTCTTAACCACTAGGCTATCACTGCTTAAATCTACATATGTTATAATCTTATTACACTATTATCTGACGACTTGTGTGAACTGTCCTAATATGTTAAAAAAATCTGAGCGCCGTTTAACCGAGCATTATTATTATCACCTGCAAATTGTTGCTCCTAACGTGACTAATACATACTTGGTCCTGGCGTGTTTGTTTATTCATATCTTTTATTTGTTACCAGGGAACCCAAACGACAAAATCCTCTACGGCCGACCGAACAAGCGTCGCAGTGCGTCCTTCCCCGCTCCGCGCTCCCTCGACAGGCGTCATTCACTCCGAATCTTCGGCTCCTCGAGCAAGTACCTCCAACGCTGTGCCTCCACCAGAAGTCTTCACCACAAGCACGTGAACACCACCGACAGCTCGTCATCCACCGACTACCCGCCCAGTGTGGAATCCGCATCGCCTAGTAAGCATTCTATTTCACGGGTGTTATTGTATGTCTAGTTACTTAGTTCAATTTTATTCTTCTTTTTTTTTCTTACTCTCTAGTGCGTCGATGGATTTCGATTCGGCTTTTTACACGTGAGTTACCGTATCACAAGTTATCATTGAATCTACTTTCCCGTTATGTTAAGGCAGTAATATGCATATACATATATATTTACATTGATTCGGCTTAATTCCTGCTTCTGTTTGAATCTAGATTTGTATTTTATTTTGAAAACATGTTTTCTGCTATTTAATCACAAAACATGTACATATTATATGTATACAATACAATTTACTAGTTACGACAATATCCATTCATGTCATGTATCAATAAATGTCATGTGTCATTGTCGGTACATCAGAAGTTGTTGTAGTCATTTGAAATATTGAATTCTAGAATGTTCAGATGCAATAAAACATGGCCAAAAATAAAAAAAAAATTACATTAGTTTTGCATGATTTTAGTGTTGAAAATATAGAAACATATTTAGCGACGCCCTAATTGATATCTTCTTCATCGTTCTTCCAGAAAAAGTGTCGTTGCTCTCCCGCTTATTCAGACGAAGCGGCCGCAGCAAGCAGACCCGCGCGATGAGCACTTTCTCTGCCCAGTTCCCGCCCACCGAGTGGTTCAACTCCAAGGCGGTGCACCTACATTGCGTCGCAACGCAGACCAATTCCAAGGTGAGCTTCCAACACAGTCTAATAATATCTAACTATGATAGTCAAAAATACTATATAGACTCTATTCGTCCTAAATTCTCGTGTGTTGTTTTTATTCGAGTGATACCGATTATATCTAATCATGCGTTTCTTTTTGTTTTCAGGAGTCGTTGCAGAGTCAAACTTCATACGTGTCATCGTACTACGACGGTTCAGAAATTAGCAATCGGTCGTCGACACTTCCTCGGAGGCACAAAAGACATCTCTCTACCGAATCAGGGCTTGCCGGTTCTGTACAATACGATCACTCGCCAGTGAGACATTCGAGTCCAAGTTCCGGAAGTCTTCCAAGATCAACTTTGAGCAGGAGTTCAACGAACAAAACCATCTTAGATCATTTCGGATCTCCACAAAGACACAGCGATCCCAAACTAAGGGATAGTTCCAGCGGCAGCTTGCGAAGGGTAGACTATTCCGATCATGTAATGTCAACTAGCGGGCCATCAAGCTTGGAGAGCACTAGCACACATCGAACACCAAGAAAAGAATGTAAAAATGGGCAAATAGACAACCAAAATTCGCCAATGAAAAGGAGCTACCACACGAGTGGTAGCAGCGGTCATTCCAGCTTAGAATCACACATATCAGACCGCACACTGAAACCTTCACCTAGTCATAGCAACGGAGCGCCGGGTCTTAGCAGAGCACAATCTCTGGTCAAAGTTCAAAGTTTGCAGAGTTCACCTAAAAGTTTACATAAGTATAGGACGAAACCACCGATAATCGGTGGTGAAACTGTAAAGAATGGAAAAAATATTTCACCCAAAACTTCACCAAAAAACTGCCAATCCACACCCAAAAAAACCGCTACCCCTTTGCATAACAAGACTCTTGGGGCTAAAGTAGAGAATCCAGCCACAACAATGCTTGCAAGTTCTAACTCTAATAATTCGATTACTCTTAAAGTCACAACTAATACCATTTCGCAGAACGGTGGAACGAACACCAAAGTGTATGTACAAAATTCTCCGGTTCGTTCAGTTATTACTTTTGAAAACGGAAAAGTTACCGAAACTAGTAATGGAAGCAACATTTATATTATTAACGACGACAGACAAGTGGTATCCGTATCTCAAAACGGCGTAACTAATCAAACGACAAAAAACCCAACCGAAACTTCATTTGATGTATCTGTTGAAAAGAAAAAACAAATGTATCAAGAACAAGAGCCGATCAAAGTTCAGGAAAACAAATTCAATAAAAATTCGATGCACGATATAGGAATGAATAACAATCGCAAATTATCATTGCAAATTGGCGGAGCGACTAATAATAATAGCTTTATATATAAAAATCAATTAAATAATACCAATGAAGTTGCATCTAATCCGTCTTCGCCTGCTATACACAACAACATACACAATTTGGAAACAACGACGAACAGCAATCCTTCGACTCCCACTAAGAGTTACGACAACATAATTGGATCTTTGGGTGGTCTAAGGTACCAAAAAAATGCTCTATCCTCAGCAAACAGCGGTATTCAAACGAATATAAATTCGAATAGCGAACTAAAAAGTGTCGATTTATTAAAAAAGGCCGCAGCATTACAAATGCTGAACGGTCTCCCAAACGTACACAATCACAACAGAATGAGTTCTGAATCGATAGCGAATTTATTAACGAAGGGCATTGACCAGAAACCGACGGTGCTCGGCTCGGAACCAAATCTGGCGTTGAAAAAGCAGGAACCAATAAAAGATATTAACACTTCAACTGAGAAGATAAATTGCTTAGAAAACAAACAGAAAAGGTACAGCCTAAGTCAAGAAGGCAAAAAGGACAATCAGGATTTTTACAATTTTCCGAGTCTAAGCGACTTGAGCTTTAATTTCACTAGTTTAGCAGCACAGAAAATTTTGAAGGGCGTCAGTATAAATAGCGTGGATACGTTGGTCGAATTAAACATGGCCGCCAACTCCGAAAAGCAGAACAATCGCGATGTCGCCGCGGTGTGCACCGACTTCGGCCTTGTATAGTACATAAGAATTGTTAATTTTGTTAAAATGTACAATAGTAGCCTTAACACATAATCATAAGCTAGTTGTATTACTTATTCATAACTTCTTCATAACATACCTATTTTAGATTCGCAATATAATTATCATAGTTAGTTTGATCTTTGTACTCATTTGAGATTTTGTACTCCCAACTAAATGAATTTATCCCTTACATGTATCCTTCTAATGAATTTTTTAGTCTTTACTAACTTATCATCGAAAGTATCAACGTAGGAAAACAATGTATCGCAGTATTCATTTGAACCGATGTTATCGTAAGGTTCGGTAAATTCTTAGTTTGTAACTCGCGCGAAATGTATTGAGACAATAAATTATCCTTATGTGTATTGGCCTAAGAACTAACCATCCAAAAGGAAATTTAGTGCCTAAGAAGAATTAATAATTGCCTTAAGATCGTAAACTCATTATTAACGTATTAGACAACTGTATACTTACTTCCATTTCGCTAACTTCTTGCACATTTACTTCAACTATCACTCTTTTAGTACCTATTAAAATTACCTACCTTTTTCCACACATTTGCACTTCTGTTCGTGCCATCACACTTTCCAGCGACAAAGTTGAGTACAAACTAGAATACCTTTACCCATAAAACAGATTCCATCCAATGATGGGAATTTATAACGACTCGTTTTGTAAAATGTCATGTATAAGTGCCATAAATAAAACCATAATATAATGTGAGAAGAGCAAATCAGGCAATGGGATTGGTAATGAATGATTGGTTGACATTATATTAATTTGTTCACTGTACTCAAAGTGCAGGCGAAATAAAGGGTAATATTTATTCATTAGGAAATATAATCGAAAGTCAATGCATATTAGTTTAAGTGTTCAGTAACGCCATTTGTAAAGATGTATTAACAATATAAGTTGATGCTTTAAAACTGTGTATTTATTTTTCCTCATACATGCATTTTTACGAAATATATTTTGGCTTTATGTACTTCAGGCCTCAAGTTGTAACAATCTTTTCTTAAAAATTCTGAGCAATATAACACAGAAAACCGGTTTTTCTGTACTCTGCACATATATTTACAAGTGGCCATGGAACTAAAAAATTGCAATTTTTACATTCTCTAAACGGGAATATGCACCAAATGTTGGTCATTTAAATGTTTAAATTAAAATGTGTAACTTTCATTCAATTATATTTCTATTAAACTGTCATATTTTAGATTTAATTCACTAATAACTGAACGAAATGTTAAGAAAAAGTTCTGTTTGGAATCCTTATGATTATATTATCCTTGATGACTAAGCAGGAATGCCCCATGTCCAATTCACAAATGTTAAATGCCTCCAATTCACAGAGCCAACACAGGTGATTCAAATAATGTTTCTTTCTTAGTAACAGCATTAAAAAAACACCAACAATATCCTGATAAACTTTAAGTATACCATTCACATTACTCCATTGCCATCCCATAAATTCTTCGAAAACGTTAATAGCAATAATAATAGCAATAAAATGGCAAAAAAAATATATTTTAAAATGTACGAGTATTAAGAGTGTTGTGAACATGTATACACGTTTACATGAGTCATTCTATTTTTGGGCATGGCTTTTTAGAGAAACGTTTAGAAAAATTCTGGCATCCACCTTCTAAAGTATTTATGCTTTAAAAACATAATAAATACTTACAAGAACAGTACAGGAAAACATAGTGATGAAACCTTGTCAGTAGAATTATCCATGTTGTTCACTAATGTGTAAATTGGCCTTAACTCTCTCAATATGAGAGGAGACCCATATTCCAACAGTGGAATGACAAATGGTTGATTATTATTTATATTATTGTTTTATACTAGTACCCAACCAAGGAATCGAAACTAAGATATTTTGATAAGCAGTCATACTAGCAACATTCCACCAATAAGGCAGTCTTGAACATGTTCATAACAATTGAACTTAAAGGCTTTTTATAGATAAGAGGCTTGCAAATTGATTTTCTTTACTTCTGTTCATACAAGTATTTACAATATAATTCTACACTGACAGGGTACTGGATACAGGGTACAGGGAACAGTGGTTATAAATGAAAAAATAAAACATAATTGTGACAAAATATAAAATTTAATTAATGCTAATTTAAGTACCTATTAAAATTACCAAGTGCCATACAAACATATAACTAAATTAGGAGCAAGCTATAGTGCTATGCTCCATTACATCTATTACTTGAGTTGGCTCGGTCTCTGGATGATTTTTAATAGAATTCAACCAATCGTCAGTCGGATTTATCTTTTTAGGATCTGAGTCTGAACTTTCACTTTTATCATCTTCTACGTTTGGCTTATTATTTACACTAGCAGTTTGCTTACTTTGAAATGAATCCTTTTCATTCTGTTCATTTGAATGCAGAGGCAACAGTAAATCCATATCTCGTAATGTCTTTGAAATCTCTTCTGTTTGGATCCCAATGGTACACATCCGGGTACAGGTTCTGGTTTTCTCTTTCACGTCAGCGTTTTCTATAGCATTCAACTGTTCCTTGTCATATTGAGCTAAATCCTCTATAATATTATAGGAGCATATATGGTTACCGTCGGGGCCCACGCACTCTTCCAACGTAAAAGTGCTAGCATCAAAATTAAGGTTCTTAAAATCTATTACACCGTAATTATTAACATTATCTAATAAAGTGGACTCGTTTTCGTAATATATATGAATATTCTGGACACAATTCCTTTTCGTATTTTTGTCAACTTGGCATTGTTTACGTATAGCGTCTAGCTGTCTCAAAGTTTTCAACTCCCTCGCTTTAAGTGTAGCATAAATTCGGGCAAACGAATCTCGCACAATAGCCTTTAACTGTAACACAGAAGACTCATTGTAAAATAGTGATGGAAATTTGGACTTTAAAATATAATGCATTTTCAGAAAATACCCAATACTTACATTTTCTATATTCTTTTCAAATTCTTCCAATTCATTCGCCATGTTTGTTTATTTTCCATTTTAATATGTCAATTTGACAACCACCTGCGTTACCAATGCTATTTTCTTTATGCCAATTTAAATTTTATACGCGTTTATTACGTATTCATAATTGATTTTACTAAAGACTGGTGACAAAATTGTTGAAAATAACAGATCGCATATAATAATACTGTATAATAATGTTATTTTTAATAAAAAAACACGCTGTTTTTGTTTCATCACACTTACAACAGACTTGGTCTTAATGTAATATAGGTTACTATCTATGGTTATTACAGTCAACAACTATAGCTTTCACGAAATAGTTTTCATTACTATGGTAATGGCAATTTATTACATCAACAAATAATTTGAACTGGCTACACCATTATTAATGAATTGTCAATTTCAAAGTCATAACTTTTTTTTAAATATTTGTCGACTGTACCATTATTAAACTTCCACTATTTATTATTCTTTGTAATGCAAGAAATAAAATACCTATTTATCGAATTATCAAAATATGACCCAAGAAAATAAACAATATATTTATTTAGGTGATCTTTATGTACAGACCGTAATACAAAAACTTGCAACATTGTAAAAAATGAAACCACTATTGATTTTTCGTCTGACAGCGCTGCTTGAAAAGGAAAACATTGTTTCGATTCGGACATAGATTCTGCTCATAAATGGTATTAAAATATTTGATTCATTGCGCTCTGTAGGTACCTACTGTTTGAAATAAAAGATTTGTTTGTGGTGTTTGAGTGAATCAAAATGAGTGAACTAAGGCATCGGCGAGGTGAAGGCGACGCCAACGATAAAGTGGAAACTGCAGGAGAATCAGATCACGTAGATATATTTGTTAAATTTTCTATGGAAGCGGATATTAATTAGTTTTTTTTTATTAACAAATTTCTTGCAATTGCTAGGTGGACTCCGAGGAAGAAAAGGTGTTAGAGGAGAAGTACGTAGACGAATTAGCGAAAACTTTGCCTCAAGGTACGGATAAAACTCCTGAGATTCTCGACTGCGCACTTTCCGGGCTTTCATCGAGGTAAAATATTTACTATATTCTTCCTATTTGATTTCGTGTCATGGAATATTAATGTTCTTGTAACCAATTCTCCTTGGTTTATGGTTTTAAGTTATAATTACTATTTTGAATAGATGAAATATAATGTAATGGTCAGCAACTGTTTTGTCTGGAGTAAGGATGCATTATTTATATTTAGCCAATTAATTTTTGTTTCATTTACATAATATTAATTTTAAAAGTACAATTTAAATTTGAGTTTGATATTTTTAGGTCTAATTTTATTATTATGAGCAAGGGCATTTTTATTATTCCACCAATTTTTTGACATCGGTAATAATCAAATACTTACTTTGTAAAGATGGAGAAACTGGGTGATTCGAGGCATCTTCACCTGGTTGATGATTGGAGGATTCTGCTTGCTGATCTATGGAGGACCTCTAGCACTTATGATAACGGTAAGTCACTATAACGTTTCTTATTAACTTTAATCACAATCTCCTTAGTAAAAAAAAATAAAGTATTGTGTGCCATACTTTATATCTTCATGAAAGTGTAATATATGTTATTGTATATATATAGTAAAGTATATGTTATATATGATAATGCATATGTTATATATACTGATACAGATTTCATGAAGATTGACTAAAAAAAATATATTTCTCTTTATCTCTTGTTCTGAACAGTAACTTAAGATTGTTTGTGGCAAATGTTTCAGTTGAAAGCTTTTGCACTTTTCTATCTCCATAATATACCTATTGTTTATCTAACTACATCTTAAGCTGAATCTCACCTTTCATCAGGTGAGACTGCAGCCAAATGTAACTAAAGCTAAATAAAAAAAAACTGATTGACTGTTTTTTATGTATTATAAATCACTGTGTCTTCTACAAAATAGCTCTCAATTATACACCCTCCAATAATACATAAGTTTTAATAATAAACACTTTGTTATTATCATTGTTATTGTCAATGTTTTTAAAAAAATGTTTAAAAAAGTAGTAAGTTTTTTAATTAATTATTTTGGTTTGTTTTCATTCTGACTATAAACTAGCTGATGTGTTAATAATTACAGCTATCCATTTATGTGGATCCTTAAATAGCTAATCTTTGTTATTTCTTGATGAAACATTACACTAACTATTTAATTAGAAAATATGTATTTCATGAATATATAGTATCATTGTAGTCAATTTTCGACATAAACAAAAAATTTTTAAGAATGACATTTTCTCATAACTTGTGGATATAAAAATATATACACTGAGAAATATATTTATTTCAAAGCTTTGTTCATTGTACTGTGATGACTGTATCAATTAACAGAATTTTCTATGTCCAGTCAAAAATGTTTTTTAATTTGTTATAAAACAAGTCATAATCAGGGTTTTTTTTCCATATAAACATGCAATTAATAATCTTGTTCTTACATACATTTAAGTGTAATATGATGTCTACAACTGTACAAGGTCACAACTGATTTAAAATTCAAATTTTATTCAGAGTTTTACTTACAGAGTTTCTTTACATACATAATTTATTGTGTGCTTCCATATTATCTTCTTCGAAAAAATCAAAATTATGTTTTGTCTAAATCAACAAGTATTATTTATAAACAACTTTTACTATAGAAATTTCCATAAAAAATAAAAACAGTAATGTGTGTGTTAAATATATACACACTCATATAACAACATAGTTGACACAGCTATCTGAGCACTAATTAACAGCATCCAACATTTAAAAGCTGAGAATGCTGACATTATAGGACCCTTATTTCTGTGAATGGATATGAGATGATTACAAATGAAAGAGTTGCAAGTTGCGACTGCTGATTGGGAAGTCCTGGGTTCAAATGCTGTGTTGGGTACTATTCGATTTTTCGAGAGAGGGTACTATACTCACACATTTCACCTCTTACGTTTACCTGTCACCTGTCAAGTGACCAACGAGGCAGTCAAGGCAATTAATACTCGTATATAATTTAACTACTATAATTTATCTTAGCCTTTTACCCTAATCAATGTTTATTTTCATTGTTTCTATGTTGGTAACAAGATTAAGGTATTAGAAACCTGTTCCGGCCTCTCTACTTATCGACTTGACAGCTCAACACAACAAATTACATAATTGTAATATCATATCTTTAAGGCTTTCATACAGTAATTTTATTTTTCAATGTTACTCTTTCCAGTAGAGTTGTCACTTTTCTCTTTAAAAATATATCTGTTAAATTAAATCAATTCTGCTATACTGTTACAAACATTTATCAAAACATTTATTCACTTGAGTGCAAATCTAAGCCCCATGTACATGTTATTCTGTACTCTTTTCCTAGTTGATTTAAAATACCGTTCTTTTTAAAATACCTTATGACCTTTATCAAGACTCACATCCTCTCCACACCAAGCAATAACATTGGATGACAGTTGTTGTCTTAAGTTTTAATACTGTGAGGCATATATTTTCCTAGGATGAAATGTAGTATTTACTATTGACTACCACCATGAGCTATCTCTAGGTACACATGAATAATCTTAATATTATTAAATATTAATCATTTGTTAATATAACATTTGTTCTGCATCTCATTGCATTATCAATAACAAAATTATCAGCATATTGTACAAGACTTTATATTATGATCGTTAGATTATTCAAAAAAGGATCATAAATCATTTAAAAAAATGTTATATGTTTTCTGAATTGTTTTTGTTACTTTACTGTTTACAGTCTGATATAATAAAATTTATTTATGTTAATGAGCAAAACTATTGATCTACATATAAAATTACCATTCAATTCAATTCTTAGTTATTGCATTATATTTAATTTCCTTTAATGTCATTACTTAGGTACTGTCTGACATTAAGGCTAATCAGTTCCATTAATTCAGGTCCTTTGCGTCCAAGTGAAATGCTTCGAGGAGATCATCAACATTGGATATGCAGTCTACCGAGTGCATGGACTGCCTTGGTTCCGCTCCCTCTCCTGGTACTTCCTACTGACATCCAACTACTTCTTCTATGGGGAGAACCTCATTGACTACTTCGGTGTGGTGATTAACAGAACTGTGAGTATGTGTATTAAATATTGTAAAAAAAAATCATTACAACACACCTGTAATCCCCGAAGGGGTAAGCAGAGGGGTGTACTACACCTCCACATTTCCAGTTATGTTTTAGGTCCTATTAAATATTGTAGTTTTTTTTAAATGGATGTAGTCAAAAATTAGTAGTGGTCAGCAATTATCAATTTTATTGTATGTGGCTATGTTATATTTCCTGTTCTGGTACACAATTTTATTCCTAAAAAAATTATATATGTATATAGCAGATAAGAGAACATTATGACGATAATAAGTCTTATGAGGCTAATAAAAGATTCTATTATGGTAATAAAAAATCATAATTAGGACGAGTAAAAAGTATTATTATTATAAGATTATGTGTATGAAATGTGTCACATGTACCTTGAGACTGTTAAAAATTTAACATTTCTATATTATAAGTATAGTGCATAACATTGTTACACGTTTGGCTGGAAGCCGCTGATTAAATTCGTTGATTAAAAAAAAAACTGAATGTTTGGTTATGGAATTGGACGTTCTGCCTGTTGATGACAGTTGTTTCAG